>JAHWFP010030776.1:0-76650 GCA_023313725.1 Lithobius niger
CAGTCGGCCCTATAGAGATCGGTTGAACAAGGCGGGAAATTCGAAGCAGAAAGCAGGTAACGAACAGTCGAATGCGAGAAGTTAACTCTGACCACACAAAACACTAACAATTGAACCCGATTAGGCGGGACCGTAGTCAGGAATTTTTCTGTAACCCCCGCACCAGAAGTAAAATGCTTGTTACACTGAATCATACAAAAATCCCGTATGGGTGAAGGGACTCTTTCAAGTTTTTGCCGTATAAAGTCATGATAAAATGGCTGCTACCAAGTTTGTGGTCCGAACCACAATCACAAACTCAAGTGACAATTACCAAGGTCTCAGTTAAGGTTTAGTGATCAGGGCTAGTACGGAAAACTAGGTGGCAGCCATTTTGGCTCTGACAATCACTACTTTATATTGATATGCCAAAAACTTGATGGGTCTCTTTACCCTAATGGTGTTTTTGCACAATATCACTTATTTTGGTTTTGCTTTGGTGAGGATAATGGTTGCGAACGCCATATGAAAATCTCGCGAGTTAGCCACTGCCAAATGAGAATAGCGGATCTTTGGCTGTCTGATTAAGCTAGCGCAGTCACGTGATACGCGCGTCACTGTAAACAACCATGGCGCGTGGTTTAAGAAATTGTCGGTACTGGGTTGGTAGTTGCGACACGCAATAATCCCAGGCTTCCTTCACCATCATTTTATTACTGTTGGATGAAGAAATGTTCTCAGGAACTCAAGCAAAAGAGGTAATATCCCACGATGTTCAGTACATGAATGGGCCTTGGTTTTGTTAGGCATCTTACCAAAAAAAGGGCTATGGAGTGTACAATTTTGTTTCACAAAAATATATCCATTAAAAAAAAGCGTACTATAGTTTTAAATTTCATATAAAAGGACTTACCCTCTCCTTTTTTTCTGCCGTATCCCACTATATAGGTCTGACTTAGAATCGGTCAGGAAAGCCAACATGGATGCAAGCATGTTTTATAATGAGAATTATTAAATCATAGATTTTTTAAAATTTTGATACTTGTAAAATAAAGTATGTTTTCGGTCTTAAAAATATACAAAAACGTTTTAATTAATTTCTAGTACATTAACGACTCATTCTTTAAAAAACATAAAGCAGTCTTGTCCCCATATATCATTGAAGTTTAGCATTATGTTAGACTAACATTTCAATAACTCAAAAGTCGTGCAACACTTATTTCATTATAATATGTCTAAGAGCCTTAAGACAAATTGCTTTATTTTTACCTATCGTAGTCAAAGAGTTGGCCCATTTTTTCTGAACACGAACTTGGCTTGTAGGAGAACAAGCCCACCCACAGGATGCATGGTTGATTTGGTAGAAGAGTGGGATGAAGGCAAATGCAGCCAACTCCCAGAAGGTTCTCTTTAACACAGGATATTCTTAAAGGGCAATTACATTCTTTTTGACATGCATTTTTATTTTTGGATCACTTACATAATAACTAAACACAAGAATTGTGGTAAGAATACGTTACGTACGTCCGATACAACAATTTAATCACTGTATCACCTAAACAGGATACGGAGACCGCCATTGTTTTGCTGGAACGTGCAGAAATTAATGCCGACAGATGTCACTTATCGATTTGGACTCGCAGCCAATTGAGATAGCTCTGTTGGCTGTGAGAGCTCAAGCGTTCGACGGCCTTACCTGAGCTGAGCTGGCCACGGCCACATTAGGCCGTCGGACGCTTGAGCTCTCACAGCCAACAGAGCTATCTCAATCGGCTGAGAGTCGAAATCGATAAGCGACATCTGTCGGCATTAATTTCTGTGCGTTCCAGCAAAACAATGGTGGTCTCCGTATTGTGTTTTGGTGATGCAGTAATTAAATTGTTGTATCGGACTAACGTAACGTATTCTTACCACAATTCTTGTGTTTAGTTATTGTGTAAGTGATCCAAAAGTAAAACATGCATGTCAAAATGGATGTAATTGCCCTTTAAACAGTTGCATTACACATTAGTGGTATCTACAGACTTAAGCAGCTTTGATGACCATGTTCAAGTGGTCCATCAGTAAAATCAAGAATTTATAGGGCTGGGGAGGAGAATTTGTGACAGAGACCCCTTTTGAAACGTCTTAAGATTCATTCTTATTAGTTCCGGTTAAGTTTATAGAGGGCACCATGAATTATACGTGGGAATTTCTACTCACTTTTCAGCCTAAAATTAAACTTAACTAAATGAAACTATCTTGTATTTAATTATTATTTAGTTTAACTTAGTTTACTTTAGATTTGGGTGAAAATGAGCAAAAATTCCCAGATGGAATTTGTGATGCCCTCTGAAAATTCCGACGGAACTAACAGGAATGAATGTAACACGTTTCAATAGGGACTTTTTATAGTTACAAATTCTCTTCCCCAACCCTAAAAATTCTTGGTAAAACTGACAGGAATGCTTGGTACATAAAAGATAAATTCACACATGATTATGTGTGCGTAGTGCTGCTGTACATTAGTTCACACCAAATTGAAGTGACAGAACTACTTACCACTAATAGCAGATCCTCATCAGATGTGGCCCACAACGCATGCCGAAGAATAGTGATCACAATTCATCGCAGTAGGATGCTCAGAATAAAATTGAGTAGATTAATGGATTTCTAATAATTTAACTGAAAGGCACCAGCTTGGCAATGGTCTGGGGATGTGGGGTTTGTCTAATTTAATTTGTAATAGTCCTGCAGAAGATTTTTTTGTAAAGAAGTTCCAAGTTCTTCAGTGGAGCCACAAATGTATGACGCTGCATTTACCAACTCAGTGGACACATGTATTGAATTACAAATGTCATGCATATTATGTATAGTATAATCATGGGCTAGCACAGTCATGTGAAGTCATGGGCTACATGTATTTGGGACGCATCTTTCATTATGAGATTAAAGTCAGATGCCAGATTTTTAAAAGGTTCACTCACACAGGCTTCAGGTCTATGGCATTGGTTGCATAGTTGCACGAATCACGCGTCCGTGCCCTCGCAGCAGCAAAACATGCAAGCATATCTGATCGCCACAGTAAAAAATTGCAAATCCAGACAGGTCATGGCATGGTTGGGAGGGAGTGCTTTCTTACTCCTTCAGAACTTGGAGAGTTTTAAGAGTCCATTTTTTCCCCTCTTTTTTGTGTCTTAGACCAAAATATGATCATTGCAGTCTGGTTGCTGGGTGAATAGCATTGCCTTAAATGTGGTCGCTCATGACGACCACTTTATTCTTCTGGCCCCTAATTGGCTTGAATTGCAGTTCATGCTGGAGAAACTGGTGGTCATGGATACGGCTTGCTCATCAATTTGGAAAAAAATCTATTGGTATGGTGTTTGGCGGGGATGACCAGGTGGTTCCACCCCAGCAGACCCATGGCACCGACTTATCCTGGGTCAATGAAGTTTGCTGTCTGGGAATCTGAGAGACGGTCTGAAGAATGACAACCACATCAGAAAAGTAAGGTCTAATCTGTGCAAGGTGGCCAGTGTTGCATACGTTCGGTTTCGCTTCTTAAACAGTCAAAGGCGCAAATACTGAAAACTCTGGCATTCCAACTGTACAGCATGATTACCTGCATAGTATTTAAGAGGGCTACAACACTGAAGGAATTTTCTATCATGCACCGTGGAGTTGTAAAGAGAAGAGGGCACAAAACCAATCAGGCTATAATCACAATCCCGTAGCTTTTTGAGATGGTAATACGTTCACCCTAGAGCTTGCTCTGCTGCCTAAGTCATCATTATATTGTACCAGTATGTTATCAAGAGTGACATGAGAAGCTTTTTAACCAAATTTCAAAGCTCAAAGTAAAATCTCCAGCCATTACTGAATATGAAAAAGAAGATAGTGATAAAATTCATACACTTTTATCAACTTTCAAGTTGGTTTGTAGGTAAAACTGACTTTTCATTACTGAAAGTTAGACTGGGACAGCAAAACCTAAAAAGCTTTAGGATTGCTCTTGATAACATAGTGTTATAAAGAATGAATTAGAACCTGAGATTAAGTCATCAACGAAGCTGTTCAGTGCGAGTTCTAGTGACCATCATATCACGCGAGTGAAAAATATGTCGCTCAATCCAGGTACCAAATTGTTCAAAGAAAGTGGTTTTGGTTGCACCCGTTTCATTCTAGGATGTGTATACTCTGTATACGTGTGGCGCGTGCTACTAGACTACAAGTCCCTGTGCTGCCCCCCCCCCCTTCCTCAATTGTTCTTTAAGCAAAGTCAACCATGCAATGACCCTACACTCCTGCAACGAGCCTAACTTACTTTTTTGCATTCAAAGAAGAAATGTAACTCTCTGTGCCAACACGTCTCGTCTCCTCACCCATTTCAAGCGTATCCACAGTTCGTATTCTACTTGAAGTTCAACGAATACAAGGATGTATACCATTTAAACTTTTTACAGTTATTTAAAGAACCTTCCACCTCAAACTTGCAAAATCGTGTCAATGCCCAGGGGGTAATAACTCGTGTGATTTACAGTACTGACAGAAGATTTAACAGGACAAATTGCACAATTTTAAAGCAACATTCCTTCTTGCTTGTTGGGCTTCACGACATATCATAACCACTAATGGAAATACAAACCATATCAACAAATTAAAGTCGTGCTACAATCATGCTGACTGTGTGGCCCACAGTAAAGCTCCAACGAAAGAAGTTACAATGCCTCTTTAAATTCACAAAATTTTAAAATTCATTAAATAATATACAGAATACCAATGGTGTGTTAAATCAAGTTATTATTAAAACTATGAACATCTTCGGGTAGGAACTAAAGGGAAGGAACAAATTTGACCAAAATATATGAATAAATACTAATGGATATTATAACTTTTTTATCAGCAAGTCATCAGGCACAAAAATATATACTTGAGAAATTTTAGAAAATAACTTCTCTATAAAGCTTGTAGGCCTAGGTCTACAGATACAGCAACCAATACTAAATGCTAACAACTCTCACCACTACACTATCACAAAAATGACATTTACATATTATTTTCAAAGGAGCGAATGTACATATACAGAAAACACTGCCAGCAGTTTTTTTTAATTACATGTTCTTGAAATCCACGCCTCAGCACTTTATCATTGTCATTTACAGCAGCCGCAAGTACTGTACAATCACAGCCATTCAGAAACTTGCACAAGAAAATACTTTAAAACACGTTATTCCCACGACTTACCCAACCGACATGCTAATAAATCATTCACAGATATACAGTATAAAGTCCACGTTATAAAATGACTGTGTAACATTGCTGAAGCATCAGTTGTGACATCACTTCGATGCACGAGTTCTTGCAATAAAATTTCCATTCAACAAATGAGCTGGAAAATCTCGCAAAACAAAAGCAAGCAACTTTAGTTTGTGGATAAAGCCATCCAATTCACTTCACATCTTTTATCAGACAGCATCAAATTTAGACCAATAAAAAACAAGCAGAAATATTTTACCCAGTTTTACATTTTGTATGCTCTTGGCTTTATTTCTAGATTTGATGCCTTTTGATAATACATATGCGAAGGAAATTTGATACGAATTGGCTAATGTATTCATAAATAAAAAAATTGTTTGCTGTTGTTTTGCAGGATTTTACAGCTCATTTGTCAAGCTAAAATTTTAATGCAGCAGTTATAACAAGGGTTTAAAACAAACAAAAATTAATGAAAATTATTAGGCTGAACCAAAGCTATCATTTGTGTAGCGATCAGTGAATATTATTCAAAGAGAACCATTCAGTATACATAAGGGTGAGATTCAATGACTGACCTTTTATATTTATTTTGGGGGCAGTGGCTATCCCACCTGAGCCGATTTAAAAATGTTTAATATCAATTAACTCTCACCCACAAAGATCTCTAGACAGACTGTTTCGCCCTTGTTTGGGCTCGTCAGTAGTGAATACTTTGTGGATGAGAGCTAGGCTACGCTTGCTAGGGCAAATCACAATGGCGACGAGCCCAAACAAGGGACAAACAGTCTGTTTAGAGATCTTTGTGGGTGAGAGCTAATTGATATTAAATGATCAATTGGTAAAAATTGTACTAGGCCCGGGTGTCAGCCATTCAGTAGAACGGAGCCCCAAACAAGCAGACGATTCTGCTATTTCGCTTGCTGAACCCGTATTCGTTTCGCCATTGTTTAAAAATGTTAAAAACAGCAAATTTGACAGATTTTTTATTTTACAGAGTGGCATTCTACCTAGAGAACCGGGGAAATTCAGTGAATTTATCATGTGTGGAAAATTCAGGAAAAAAGCAGGGAATTTGACAAATATTTACCGAAAATCAGGGAATTTGAACACTTTGCGGAAAATCTTTCACCTATAACGAATAGGGAATTCGGATTCAGTTTTTTACTTCTAAAACCTTCACTTTATTTCAGTTAAAACTTCATTGTTTATTTCTGATAAAGCGAAAACTCCTTAGGCCCAAGTAATGTGGGAAGTTATGTGTTTAGTGAGTTTTTAGTTCTGTTCAGATTGCGGCCTTTTCCTGCTCTTGACCAATACCACTCAGGGCAGTGCACTATTTGATTTAGCACTGCCCTAACTGGTCCTGTATTCTAGTCCTGTACTGCACTTTCCCTCGACCAAAAAAAAATCAGGGAAAAGTGTTAGTATTGATCTGGAAAAGCTGGAAAAATCAGGGAACTTGATCATGAGCTTTTAGACGCCACCCTGTTTAAACTGTAATTTTTTTTTTTTAAATCTTCACTGCTTATAATTTGGCCTACTTTTAATCATTTTATTTCCCTTAAGCCTAACAAAAGGATACGTAACATACGGCCCACAACTCTTCTCAAGTTTTTTTATTCAACAGCGCACAAACAAAAACTTGTTCACTGCCACAATCTTCCCAAACACAGAAAGCTACAATTCTGGTAGTGGATAAACTAATGAAAGGAACGACATGAATGTTAAGTAGCAAACAAAATGCAAGTAAAATGCAACATTATGGAATGACAAATACAACCACCAATTAAACCTAAACAGAGGGCGTTAACCTATGGCTAAACAGACACTATTTTCTTGACGTGGTCTCCTCCTCCTCCCCCCACTTATTTATCCACGGATTTACATCGATCATAGGTTCATTATTTTCACCCAAAAAAAGAACATTCTGTCTGCTGAAAAATCTCACCCCTATATACAGTTTTGACTTAAATCCAATGTTTTTTTTTTTACATCTGAATACATCATTTATAGGTTTCTTTGTCACCTTTCCATTGGTCAAAACCACACAAGTTGATAGCTATTTTATTTCAGAAGTTAAAAAGGAAGTACTATGGATAATTGACCACAAGGAATTTAACATTTCTTTCGCCTTAAATCCTCCATCTTATTTTTACTTATTTACATACGCAATACTATCTATAAATCATGTATCATTTACAAATAGTATTATTACATAAACGATACATAATTTGGTAGTACCGTTATGGTCGAGGAGTTAGTTTACGTCACCTTTTAAGCCTTAGGACACTGGTTCAATCAAAACTACAGAAAGGGCAATGGAAATACCCACATCCATTTTAAATCACCGCTAGCAGATATGCATACTAAAAACAAGTAAGGTATTTAGTTGGTACAGATTGCAAAAATCGCAACAACTTTACAAAAAGAAATGAATGAAACCACGAACTGAAGAATAATTTTGGGTCAAGAACAACTCGGCAAGCAAGGACGTAATTTGTACGCGATACAAATTTAGGTTTCAAAGACATTATCCACACTAAGAATGAAAGTCGAATGCATGCATGAATGTGAAAAAAACTTTCCGCAAAATTGAAAAAGAAACTTCGTTGGAGACATTCCCAACTCGCTGCTCAACAGCGTTACACTGGACAGAACAATAAAACAGACGCCATTTTCCACAGGAAACATAAAATGCCATGCTGGGAAAAAGAACACAAAACTTTGTTCAATAGTTATGTACTACGGTATTCTTTCTGATTTTTTTATATTTATTTTGCAGTTCTGCTGAAATTATATCCCATTCCACAACAGGGAAATCATTCAAAAACTCTTTCTTTGATAATAACACACTTCGTAAGGCAGCCAAAAGTTATAATCTGAACATCTTCACGGCACCTAAACAGAGTCCTGCATATAACACAATACATGCAGAGTCAAATTTGGTGTGAACAATGCATCTCAAACAGCGACGAACAAAAACCAATCACGCATTCGAAACCTGTGTTCACCAGTCAAGAAGCTCCACCTGAACAGGTTATTCTCAGTAAAGACTGTTTGAGGAATCTGCTGAAACCGTTTATTACCTTCGGCAACACTGATAAACACTGCATGCACACACTGCTATTCAGACAAGACTTTGCTCGATCATAGGCTGAAATAGCTATAGGTTGCCAAGCTTAGCCTTAATCCCTAGAGTAAACTTAATTAAGATGGCATCCTTTTTTTGTTCAGTTACACATTTTCTAACTTTCCTTACGCATTGTCCCCATGTATTCGTTCTCCAAAACAAGCCAATTATCTCTCTGTAATGCAAACTTAAAAACTGCACAACCATTTTACTCCCTAGTAGAACAATGCCACCCAGTAAGGAAATAACTATTTTAAGTAAGCAAACTGGACGTAACTTCTTAAGAACTATGCCTTTGAACTTTCTACCAAGTATCTACATGGCAAAAGCATTAACAATATGCATGAAATCTTAATCATCTAAGGTGCCTTTGTTTTGAATCGATTTTTATCCCACAATGGCGGCAGATAACTGATAGGGTGAATACCTTTAAGGACAGAACAAAATATCCCAAGGCATTTATCTTTTACAGTGAACGACATTTTTGTTACCGCATTTTATTATCGTGCAGCTCTATTATGTTTCAATGCACAGAAAGCACGTCAAAGTAACAAAGCAGCCAGAAAAATGAAATAGTAGAAAAGTATCGCTGCAAACTTATATTTCTTGGTTGGTTATGATACTGAACGTTAAAAATTATGCCTAACTTGTCGAATTAACCTAGCCGTAATACTCCGCTAGCTTACAGCCACTTCTTCAGAAGTTGGTAAGGATGTGTTAAAACATCATCACGAGTTAGTGTTACTGAAGGGTAAAGGTGAAGCTGTCCTTCGCCTTCAAATTAAATTTCACGTTTTAAGTGAACCCTTTCCAATATTTGAAGAAACCACGGCATAACCTGTAAACATATTAGGAACCGGATAACTTCGAGAAATACGGTGAGATCTTTAACTGCCATGGCTTGTATTCAAGTTCTGTCCCAAAGAAATACATGTTTGTTTGGTAGTCAGCTATTGATTTTATAATAGTTGTTGAAACTAAACTACAAAATGAACCATCTTTCCTGGGTGTCTGTACCAAGACGAGAGTAAGTAGACAAATTTTAATTTGCGCTGACTCAAGCCAAGTATCGAGTGAAGTTTGAGTAAAAGGACAGTTTGGTTTGCAAGCTCTTTATAATGTTTTTAAAAATTTGGTTGTGTGGGTCTAACAAATACCTTCCAACTTTTAACAATTAACTTCAAAACAATGGGATCAGCTTGCTTGTAATCTAGGCTACACCAGTGGGAAGCTCTGTCATGCCAACGGAAATCGTAAGTTATGACATTTTGACACCGATAGAGTTTCTCGAATATGGAAGTTAGCTGACAAGCAGAGTTCGAGTACAAAGTTTTAAACTCTGCTCGGCTAGAATTTCTCGAGCATTGCACATTCCTATCGTACCACAACACAACGGCCGACTAAGAGTCAGCCAGATAGCTTTCAGAACCCATATTTAAACTTATATATGGAATTGAATTACTGGATCAAATTACTCATCATAGCGCGGGCTGGTTGTATGTACGCTATATCATTTCCTACTGTACGAAGAAAATAAGTTTATGTTGCTTACTTGTTTTTCTTACCAAGCTTTCAACGGGAATTAGTACAAGTACCTGTCCCAATTTTCATACAAAAAACCTTTCATCTTAAATGAATATTGCATTATTAAACGTTGGGAAACATGCGAAGGTTCAAGGTATTCAGCTGCACACCAATGCCCCTCCAGGCATAGCCGATGGTGTAATTAGAGCCCAAGCAATTTTTAGTACAGCTTTTTCGAATATTTTAAAACATTAGACTTTCTTGCCAAACAAATAAGCAAATTGCAAGCACATGTAAGATCATAATACTTTTGACCAAGACGAGAAATACAAGCCAGTTTGAGTCTGTCAGTCACCATTTTTTCTGTCCATCAGGCCGCTGTAGGGGAATAAATGTTCTACTTGTACTCAGTTTGGACAGGCGGGGGGAGGGTGGGGTTTGCATAATTGGAGGGGGGGGGGGGGGACGGCAAATTGGGGGCTGGCACTTCCCTTACTACACCTTTTCCTCCTTCTAAAAATGTCTAGTAAGGTTCAGAACGGAGCCAGTTCAGGTATATGACGAGCATTATTTTGTTTCAGAAGACACCGCTCCCAAGAAATTTATGTTAAAAATATATGTAAAGCGGATTTTCTTTACTTACTAATAAATTTGCCGGCTACACAGTTTACACGTAAGACCACGAAAAAAAAGTCTGTTCTCAGGCCTTACCTGGTAGTCGAATTTAGCCCTGGCCATCGCTTTTTATTTGCTAACGCAAGCTAAATTTATTACCATACAAGAAAAAACAAGTCAGACATACATATTTCTTTTCATGCCCTAAATTACTGAGCATGCAGGAAAAAAAAAACGTAATTTTAATTATAAAATTAGTTTTTACTTGTCCTAAAATACTTACCTTTAAATTATAGCTTAAATTTGTTTATTTAACGCTCATTAGCCCAACAATCAAAGAAAAAAGTGCTTAGCCACGCTCTCCATCATGCGACCCCATCACTTTATCGCTTTTCGTTAATGAAACTTTTTCCGGTTCGTGAAAACCAGTAGTACATCGACGTCATTAAAGTGAAATAAAATACGCCTTACCACTAAGAACAACTCCCCAAAGTTCTTTTTAAATTTTTAGTGATGGACGATCACCTTCTTCAGAAAAAAAAACCACTCACAGAAATAAAGTCACATCAAAACATATTCAGTATGCAACATTTTCATTCTGTGTGTGGTGATTTTGTGAAGAAGGTGATAGCCCATCACTAAAAATTTATAAAGACTAACTTTGGAGAGTTGTAGTTATGGTAAGGTGTATTTTATTCCACTTTAATGACACTTCTGGTTCAACCAAAGTGGTGAGAAGGGAGGTTTCATTTATCTTCCTCAAAATACTACCTCAAATTATAGCAGACAGGGTCAAAAAGGAGGAGGGTAAGTTCAACCAAGCCTAAACTCAAATTGTTTACCTTAAACACTTTCCTTTCCTATTTGTTTCTAAGACAACCAGTTTTTGAGGTTCTCGACACTTGTGGTAACCTCGTGCCTGTCTTTGACACCGATCTTGCCTATTAAGTTTAAAATGTCACGTGATGGAATTCTCAGTCCCAAAATCTCGGACAAATTTAACTCCGCCACCAGCCACCCTTACATCTTGAAATAGGGACTTGTGACATTTTTCTCCAGGTGCTGGTTGCTAATGTTCCATTCGATGGAACACTTGAAACATGCGTTCGAGTTGAGACTAAATCTTGGTCTAGTTTTCCACACCTTTGGAGGAGTGATGAAATAGTTTGGAGCCGATTAGACTGCCCTACACATGACATCGCTGTCACCATGTTTTTAATTTAAATAAAACCACTAGTACTCCTTGTATTTTTCCTACTCCTTCCCTGCGGACAAATTCCATCAGTCTCTTCCAAATCAGTTATCGGCCTATCAGAAGAGCCCGATGCAAGCTTTGAAACTCCCTAGAAGTACTAATGGACATAGAGTGATACACTATGTGTGCTAGAGACGTGCTAGTTTGAAGCCGAGGGACTTTGCGCCTTTTCCCATGCACCCCAACTTGACTTTTGCTTTGTCGCATTTTACGAGGGCAGGGTACTTCGCAACTTTTATCTTGCACCTCGGTTCAACTATTCACCAACCACACTATTAAATTCGAGTACTTACACAGAACTTAGTTTTGCATTCAAAATCCTATGATCAGACATTGCTAACATATCCCATGACGATCAGTCGGCAACCATCGAGCAAGCCGAAAAGGAGCGTTGGTGATGGTTACAGACTCCCCAGAATGCAACATAGCAAATTCTTCCTTGACCATAGCTGAAATTTCGGTCAACAAGAATTTAGAACTGAGATTAAAATTCTGGATCTTACAGAATTTAAAATAAAATCGGCCGAAACATTATTTCCAGGCAAGGTACGCACTACAACGTTACGCCTCGCAATGTCTAGTGGAGTTGACAAAATTTGTTTTAAGACTCCAAAGGATCATTAGGATTTAAATCTCTACGCACAACCTGATCAATGAGGAGGTAGCCGAAGGACTTTGCTGAATTCTTCTCAAAGATTCAGGTTTTCGTTGGCCTTGTTTTCAGCCTCATCGCTTCAACGTATTCTGATCACGAGCTATCGCCGCCATGTGTTGTTGACACATTTTGTAGGATCAAAGATGGAAATCACAAGATCTGCAGACAAGGTGTCAATCACCCAGTTTTATAAGGTGGTATCATACAAAATTCTTAAATCAGACATTTCAAAAATTTACTGTAACAGTACTCTAATCCAAATTTCCACTTAGAATTAGAAACGTAACCGCACATGATCGTGCCCTAAACGAAAAGTGAAGAGAAGCATTGTAGGTCACAATGGTGGAGAGCTTGGCCGAGTATCTTTTTTCTTTGATAGTTCGGCAAATGAGCATTAAATAAAACAAATTTAAGCTATAATTTAAAGGCGGTATTTATGAGGAAAGTGAAAACACAGGTTAAGTCGCAAACTTATACGTATCCTACTACGGTAACTTCATGGTGTATACACAAAGATTAAAATTATCACAGGGTTTGCTGAAAAAGTTGACATACCTTGATATCTCACAGCAATTCCATGCTTCATCATCAGGAGTATACAAAGATGAAAGGATGATTGGTGAGGACGAAGGAACGCACAACTCGTGGAGCAGAAGTAGCATGCGGTGTCAGTTCCAGAAAAACCACTTTCATTCATAGAAATCGTACTAATAACCTCCCACAGGGAGCATATACAATATCAACAACATACTTGATCCTCCGCTACTTCCAGAATTGTCACCACATAGCAATACAGCTAAGAGTTGGGCAGTCATCCGCTCATCATCCACTAATCATCACCTGCTTCATCTACTTATCTTCAGGTTTAAAACTCCTGATGAGGCAACTTGGATTCCGTGAAATAGTGAAGTCAATCTTTTTAATACGCTTGGTGAGAATAAAAATCTTCATTTATACTAAAAATTCATGCAAGTGACAATTCAAAAGATCAAAGAAAAAAAAAGATTGGATGATCAAAACGAAACGGCAAAGTAGAATACTGCTTTCAACCTTGCTGTTTGGTTGATCAATGGTGAACACTATTTTCTATAACGAAGTGCAGAGGACTAAAGTTGGAGGGGGGGAGGGGTTCCAACTTGTCTGTTGTAGTTTTTAATGATAAACAGAAGTAAAAATATTTTTTTTATTTTTTTATTTTTTATTAAGTTTTTATTTTTATTCATGTAATGCCAAATACTAAAAGACTGCAGGAAGGGATGGGAAAGTTTTGATTGTCAGTCTAACACTATTCTATTAAAAGTTGTAAAATAAGTTTTGGAACCATAAAAGGTGCACTGTGGGCCAGAAAACTAGACAGCATGTTAACCTGATAGACCCCTGTTTTACGCACAAAGTTTACCATTTCCACAAGAAAAAATTCTGGAACAGTTTTTGCAAATTCCGTGAACACAAAATTAAGACTAAAGTTGAACCCCTAATGAAATACTTTCTCGAAGATTACAAAATTAAGAATAAAGTTGAAGCCCTAATGAGATACTTATTTTGTAGTGTTATAAAATCAAAAACAAAGTTGAACCCCCGCCAAATTATTCATTTGCCTACGGTTTTATAAAAGGAATAATGTCCAGTAAATATATCAAAGATCTTTCTCACTGTAAAGGCAATTTTTTTTAGGGGCTGTGGGGATGGGGCATTTCTAAATTCGGTAATTCAGCGGTAAGGTACCCCAATTCTGCATTCTTCTACAAATAATCCCAGATTCCGCGACACTAAATTTGGTTCTTTACTGTTGCGGCACTTTAATTTCCTTCAACTATTTGATGAAAATAAAAAAATAAACAATAGAAGAGATTGCAGAAATTCATGCGTGCAAAACACTGCTATTGCAGAAAACATGCGTCCACGTGTATCATATAGGCAAAAGAGGGGAAAGGCCAGTTTTTGAGGTGTCTGCCTTAATAGAGTCATTCAAAGAATTTGAATAATTATTGAACGCAAGCGCCACAATTAACGCAAGCACCCCCAAACAGCCACGCCCATCGTTAGCATATCCCGTTAACTCATAAGTTAACATGTAATGTGGCACGAAAAACAAGATAGGTAAAGTTTTGCTCTGGCATAGTAATAATTATTGCAGGTGGTCTAAGCGTGAGATTAGCAGGTGGCATAAACATTGCCCCATTGTACCATTGTTTCGTGACCACCGTACTTAAAACCACTTATTTTTTAATAAAATTTAATGGTTATCCCATTTACGTCAGCACTGCACTAGTTTCCTTACTGATTTATCATTTACCTGCGTGTTACTGTCAATGTCACAGTAAAATTATTGTACCGTATGTATAAAAAAAAACTGAATACATTGGTGGAATACTGCACTCTTTAGTTCAAGCACATACACAGAAGTTTCGGATCGCACGTGTACAATAAATCACACTGCTGAACACAAAAGAGGCTGCAATACTTTAGAATCTTAACTCGGCAACCTGACTGTTGCCGTACAATTTTGGCGCTTATGCAAACAAAATACTGAACTTACATTAGTTAAGACAATCTGGCTTGGATGTTAATCCAGATTGCTAACCCCATTCATGTAATACCGCTGTTTTAATACATAAAAAATTTTACAAACCTAATCTTTCCTACTGTCAGTGAAAATCTTCAGTTTTAAAGATAAGGTTGACAGCACCTTTAACATTGTCGGCGACGTACGTGGCTTCTCGTAGCTTCTCTTCGACTGGCAAGAAGTCTCGTGGGCAGTGACCCGATGAATCGAGGTCACGGTCTTTACAGTAAACACCGGTCTGAACAAGAATGGACTCGCAGCTATCAGCTCCTTCCACAGTGTCCGAACTCATAGTTGAATTCATTATGATGTCCACACGGGTGCCTGGAGCACCCACCACGTTTTTTACTTTAGCCACCTTCAAACTCTTCTTGCTCTTCTCTAGCCGGCGGTGCAAAAATTGATTGTACAAATTAGAACCGTAGATGTCTGTATCCGGATTGTCTCTGAAATGAATTAGATTGCAATTAACGGTAATTCACGTTTTTCCAAGGAAACAAGCCAGATGAAATCGCTAACTCTAGGGTTCACACTTTAACGAAATGAATTTCAAAGATTCTCAAGCATTTACAAGTAAAACTCCAGAAATTCAAAGACCATTTTTGGACAAACATGCATTCATCTATGGTAAAGTAAATGAATGACAAATAGGTTCACATCCCTACAGTTTAGATCATTATTTATGCAAACACTTGAACTTCAATTCACAACTAATACAAAGTGCACCTAATTTTCGATAAGTCATTTAAACACTTCTTGTTATCTGTTCAAACGCCAGCTATCCTTTTCAGGTTTCTTGTTGTTCTCGATACTCTACTGCTTCGGTCTGGCCATTGTTTGTTCTCACTCTTTCATCCACCATCTCGTGCACCCAAAGTTCCAGTGAAAATGTTTGTCCTCAAATGGCACAAATTGCTCCAGTGACAATAGAACTAGACCATATAGATCAGTGGTCGCGTACGCAAGATTCAAGAACAAACAACGACCGGACCGAAGCAGCAGAATATCCAGAACACAAGAAACCTGACCTTGATAGCCGGCATTTGAACACATAACTAGAGTGTTTAAATGATGCACGAAAATTAGCAGCAATGTGCATTAGTTGTGAAACAGTCGAAGTACGAGTATTTGCCATAAGTCATGAGTTGTAACACTCTTAACTGATCCTATAGCACAGCTTAGATATGAACCAAAAAAAAAGAAGGACAAAATCATAATTTTCCAACTGTCCTGCTCAGCACTTATCTGAGAATGAGTTACCATGACTAGTGATCGCCATCGCCATAATCTTCAAGCTATTCAGGACGTCGTAAACTCGTGTCGTGCATTAGGAGATTTTTCCACTACAGAAATTAAAAATTTCCAGTAATTTCTTTACTTGTCTCCTCCCCCATCCACACTTTCAATTTTTTATTGTGCTCGTCTTTCTTTCGTCTTCGTAAGCCATGCCTCTAGCGGCAGACATACTAAACTCATCGCATAGCTTATTTAAATGATAAAGGGGTTTAAAATTCAGACACGAGAAGCAAAATCGAGACAATTTAGCGCACATTGAAGGTTAGTATTTTGAAGAAAGTAAGAAACTTATGCCATCGTGAAAGAGCTTTTGTTTTATTTCATGCTACAAATACTAGAGTTAACAGTTAGAAAAGGAATGCATCGCTGATGCCAGCTGTACTGATGCACAAATACTAAATGGTAAGAAAACAAAACCATAGTAACCGTACTATCGAGATATTTTTTCCTGCACACGCTAGCAACCTACTGTTATTACGCCTACATTTGCGTGCGGCTTGTTTTTCTGTTTAATTTGTATAGCAAGTTGTGAAACAATTTAGTACCGGTAAATCTGTGTGACAAACTTTCAAAATTGTAGATAAAAGGTTGAGAACTGTAATTCCCATACGCAGCTAAGTTAAATTTTCGAAGCCCATTTGGCTTTCCGTGTCAAGAATATGGTAGTTACATTAAAATAGCCTGCGAAAGGCCCTAGGCCATGTCCATACCTACATTTTAAGCTATAGAACTTGAAAATCGGTTCAGTGGTTAGAGTCCCAACAACAACAACAACAACAACAAGAAATGGCTATGCTGTGGACGCCGAACGGTTTGACTGTTGTCATTAAAATTTGTAAGGCAGTGAAAGAGTTACGACACGACCCAAAATACCGAATTTCGTTGGTCTATGTCAATTCTGGGCGAGACTATAGGAGTTCAAAGTTTGACGTTTAACATGGAAGTTCATGCTGAGGTTTGATACGACTACCAACAAAACCTCTTTACAGACTTCAATAGTTACCTAGAGTCCAAAAAGGCGTAGTACACGATGGCCCATGAAAATAATTCCTTATGGAATTTTTAAGATAACCAAAGTTAAAACACCTCAGTTTGTCGTCTGCGTTTAACTTTTGATCATGACACGTACGAAAACAATATGCGAAAAAGTTGGTTGAAGTGTTAAGCACAGAATTTACAGCATATGTTGACAAAAAAAATGGACAAATTATGCCACAGGAAGAAATTGCAGGAAATGCGTACCATGTGCTACGAATTTTTATTTTACTGATGCAGACACCTAACTCCCCCCCCCCCCTACAAATGACTCCAACTGCAAAAAATATACACAAATAAATAAAAATCTTAGTTACAGTAGTTGCAGTGCACAAACCATCACGTTTATTTCCAAAATGAGTAAAACAAAAAACAATGCAATACTTACCCTATCGCATATAGCCTTTGGATTCTGTGTGGAATACCCATATTTTTTGCTAGTTGCGCAACGATGTGTTCGGCGTAATGATAAGTTATTTCGCTTGGTTTGCCGACTAAAGCTGTGTAAATTAAATCCTTGCCTGTGATTTTCTATAGAAATAAGAGAACAAAATAAAAATATGTATGCATTTCAATGTAATACAGATGACAAAATTTCCCTTTGTTTTTACAGAGCTAAAGGATGAATTAGTACATCGTGTTGAAAGTGATCATGGAAATTAAGGTTAAAATCGCCACTCAATCAATTGCTAGCAATGCAGTCTCAATATTTCATGGGCTATTAGGCAACACTATCAGGTAGTTACCTAAAATACGATGACAGGATACTAACCACACAGATGCATGTTACCAGAATTAAGGCATGTAGCATTGTTGCGTAACACATGCTGAATGTAGTAAGTATTGGGCTGCTGATAACTTTTAAACATGATAGCTCGTGATTTGCTTGTATTGCCTCTTTAATGGGAAACAAAAAGAAATTATCCAATTTAAAAATGTCACATTGCTTACTTTGAAAATTCGAGTTCATGTTTACATTTTGTACACTTAGATTTCAAAGTACATTTCAAGAAATACATACACCAAGTTTGGTTCGATTCGGTTCATGTTTTTGGCAGTAACTGCTGCAGTGATCAACAGAAAGATATGGAGACAGTAGGACTGACATGGTCAAAGGTCACAAGGAAAATTTTACTCAAGGGTCCAGAGCCCCATGTTGCGAAATATGTCAATTAGAACTGGCAAAAACAAAACAAAACAAAAAATGGGTCGTGATGCGTCGAACCATTGATGGGCCCACCCTTTTACCCTTCGCAAATTTATATCGCCGCTCAAGTAAGGAGAGGGGAGGGATGTTTTCTTCTGACTCGAACTCTGTTGTCGAGAAAGATTTGCATTTACTTTTTATTTATTTATTATTATTATTTGTAATTTTAAATCTGTTGGTAAAACTAATATTGAATCAATAAAACTTGCGTGAGTCTTCCTGTTACGGATTTAAAAAAAAAAATCTGAGAATTAGAGGCCAGGAGGAATATCCCGCCCTTCCTTCCCTGGCCAGTCCGCCACTGTAAAAACAGGACATCATTCGCTTTGCTCACTCGTTCAATAATAAACAACACCACAAATAAGCGTAATATATATACTGTATATATATATACACAGTATATACAGTAATACATACTATCATATATCGCACACGAAAAACAGCGAGCTAGCGCAATAATTAACAGCAAAGTTTTTTGCGCGCCTCACATTCAATGTACCGTCCAGACTACAGCATAAAAATTTGGTCTATCATCCAGATTACCGCCAAAGGTAAGTGATGACTCACTCTGTATTGTTCTTCGCGATATGGGAGAAACCACTTAGAGGAGCAACCTCAATGTCTACGCATAGTCTCTAACCGACCGCAATATTGAAGAGCTGACTTGCCGAAATGCGCAATTACACGCATTTGTCAGCTGCAATTTTTCGTATGAGCGCACACCTTTACGCTGACGTTGGGCTGATGTCATCCATAGATCGTGTACAATCAGACGACGGTTTTACGCTGAAGGACATTGTTAGAGGTTCGCCCTGAATTTCTTGAGATTTTTTTATTTTGTAGAGCATAATGCCTTTGTACTTTCACACTGTAAGTGGCCCATCCACATACTTGAATTTCGTCGGATCAGAATTGAACAAATTTTTTTTGGTTTTTGAGGAGATGTCGCTGAACCGATTAACCGTCACCCATTTTTTGGACACAACCACATTCATTTGAGGTGTGACACGCCAAATTAATTTGAGGCGTGACACGCCAAATTAAAAAGTCCAAGATACTTTCTTTTAGTCATTGGCTTAAATCGTTTATTTAACCCCACCAGGTGGTGTCCTTCTCACATCTCAGCAAGCATTGCCACTAATTTCTCACTTTAGTTTGGTGAGCTATCCGGATCGGCACGGATGGTGAGTGGGTATACCTAAGGGAAGTATTTTACAAAAGTAAAAACCAATTTTTTCTTTAAAATTCCATTTTCCCTTTGATCCAACAATACTTTTTTATAGTTATTGGCCGGCTTCGTTCTAAAGGAGGTGTGTCAAGCCAAAGCCTGAGATACCCGCACAAATATACCTGAAATCTTTTAACAGTTTATGTACAAAGGTAGTAAGGTACCCACCTAAA
Source organism: Lithobius niger (assembly GCA_023313725.1). NCBI lineage: Eukaryota > Metazoa > Arthropoda > Chilopoda > Lithobiomorpha > Lithobiidae > Lithobius > Lithobius niger. The sequence goes on from JAHWFP010030776.1 coordinate 19,902, forward strand.
GCAAAGCTTCATCTGACTTCCATGGCAGTCAAACCATACCACTTCTCGCATACCAGCCATAATACCAGCCAGCCAGCCATAACACCTTCCTTGATGTTTGCACCTCCACCAGCTCGACTGACATCGCGCAGATAGTAGTCACCACAATCTCTTCTAGAGGTCCCCCCCCTGAGGAAAAGCCCAGGATGATGCTTAAGCTCCGAGTTAGTGCGTTGCACCAAGTGGGGAAGCTCCATATGATCTGGGGATGTCTTCACAAGCCCTTTTAATCACTTCACAAATCTAATTTGTCAGTTTTGAAGTGGGAAACAGCAATGTCGTGTGTATTTTAAGAGTCTTTGCCAAAGGGACGTCTGGGTCACCACGCTAGAGGCATCCTTTTCAGACGATAGCTCACACTTGGCTGCAATCCTAAAGTATCCACCCCCTGTGTGAGTGCTCCATCCACCTGCCATAGTGGGGCTGTCAGCCTGGTTAGAGAAGTCATCCTGTTGAGGAGTCCTTGGCAGCAGTACCAAGAGACCCACGAAATACGTGGGCCGCCTTCCAAAAGGAAGCAGTCAGAACGATGCATCCTGGTGACAGGTTAATTTTGCTAAGAGAAAACCGTAGTAGGGAACAGAAGGAACAGAAATCTACTGTTCTGCTCAGGCATGCCACACCCAGCATCATGCAACAGCATCCTGAGAGGTGAAAGTCGCAACCGGGAGCTCCAATATGCTGGAAAGTGTCTGTCAGGAATCCTCCACAGCAGGGATATCCATCCTGATGCCTGAGAGTCCCTTTTCGGAAGCCTAGTTTCCAGGTAATCTTACGACCAGCAATAGACAAATTCCATCCAATCTGTTGGCTATCAAGAGCTGCCTGCTAGACCATGTGTTCCATTGCCAGGTTGTCCAGGGACTGACGGAATGATAGGATTCAAACCATTCCGTTGGCTGTCGCTGGTAGACGGGTCCCCTGTCCGTGTGTCTGGCATGCAAGCGGCTGACCACCACTAAGGTTTCCCAAACCATTTATCGGCAAGCAAGATCAGTCAATGGCAGTGGTTGTGCGGCTTGTCCCACCAAGCAACCACAATACTGGCAACTGCTGTTGAATGCTAAGGAATGGTGCTATTAGCAACGTGATGCTGACCTGGGTCTCGCATTGGTGACTGATCCAGGACGCACAGCTTTGGATTCCCAGAGGCAACATGCGAATGATGATTTGCGTCTGGCACCAAATACGACTGGAAGGAGCACACAAACCATATTCACTAAGGTCGAGGCGTGACCACCCCACAATAAATATAGTGGGGGGGGGGGTGAAGAGATGGTGGCCCCGTGCAAATATCCACACAATCCGTTGGCTTAAGCCTGCGACTGTCGACTGAAATTCCACACCAACCCATTGGCATTAATTCTGCCAACGGCGACTGACTTCCCATAGTCTGTTGACAGCTGCTACGTAATCTAGCCACCGTTACCTGAATATCCACACCATCTGGCGTGATCTGCCAGGTAATTCTGCAACTGGTGAGTGAGCCTCCACAACAATAAGCCTGATTACTACAGTCAAGGGATTATGCAAGTACTGTGGGTTTGTCATTTAAAAAAGCTTTTGGTTGTACACATTTGGGATGACAAATCGTAAGGTGTACTTATGCTGCTTTTATTGTTTTCTGCAATAATGACCCTTAGGAAGTAGTTGCGTCACAATTTATAATGCTACAAAACATTCCCCCCTAACAGTTCTACCTAATTTACGAATGCTCTCTTACCAGAAAACAATTTTCTACAAGCATTCTATGCCATATTTGTGGATTAAGTTTGTAATATCAATGAAACTAAATAAAAAGGTACTGAACAGTCAAGTAAGTTCAGAGACATTAAATTGAAAGAACCATGCAAGGAAACAATATTTAAGTTTAAAAATACATACCTTGTAAAGATTCTCTAGGCAAACAAGAAATGCTCCATGACCAAACCTAAAGAATAAGGACAAAAGAAAAGGAACATATTTTTTATTTCAAAATTTTAAGAATTTTTTGAAAAATTATACATGCAATTGCGGTTACAGCATTACACAAGAAATAAACGCATGACACTGTAGAGTGGTGGAGGACAGGACATTTCCCCCCGAGTCCTAGGCCTTCCGATACTACCCTTAAAATAGCATGGGCCGCCACAGGACGAAGTGCTTATCTTCGTTTTAACAGCTAACGTAAATAGCGCATAAAATGCCCAGGAGAAGCTAACACCGACCCTCATAAAATGCTTTACAGTCAAACTGCATAACTGAGTTAAAACCCCCACCCCTCATAACTAAAAGTTTAACAAAATCAACTTTCTATCCAACACAACACAGTTTTAGAAAGTTGGTGTGAAGTTAATTGGCAAATTTAATTTTCCAACTTCGAGCGAGACTCACTCTCTTGGATGGAAAATGATGTTCACTTCACACCACATTTCGGAAAATGGTGGTACACGAGTGATTTTGTTGCGGTTCAGCCCACAATTGCCTCCAATCCTGTAGTGAGGAAGGTTTGTGTAGAATGGTTTTACTGGGCCATTATTCCCAACAAAGACCAAACTCACTAACGACTTGGGAGTTTATTACAACTTGCATAACAATTACAATAAAGAACAATGTCTGGGGAGACGATGTGGCACGCATCGGTCCGCTCCTCCTGTCCTCACCACTCATTGGCACCAAGAAGGCCGCTTACAACAAAAACAAGAACTGAGGTGTGCGTCAACAATAATAATACAGGAGGCGGGCGAGTCCCTCCACATGTGCAGTTAGAAATTAGTTTGAACTGTGTATTATATTGGATTCTGGAAGTGGTGATCTAATAAACTGAATTTGCTAATAAATGAGAATAAAGGCATTGTGTTTTCGCTAGGCTAAATGCAGATCACATAATCACAGACTTTTTAGTGATGAAATAAAAGTGCTACTTGGACAAAAGTAAGGTTAGAAATGGGTTAGGTTTCATTTAATGCCTCCCCGAATGTTGCCAGATTAACTGCATAACACACTACGTATGGTGGATTCCTGAACTCCTTTTAAATTAAATAAACACTGAGTGGGATAACTGGTAAATGGTGGGGCGTCACCAAAACATATGCCGGGCCTCACAAATGCATCCATCCTCTTTCTCAGCATGTGTTGACCTGGGATTTTAGCCTGCCACCATCACCGGCCGGTGAACGGATGCAGACATCCTGAAAACCCCAGTGTTATAATGTTCCACAGCTTTCTGCGACGCAGCTTTGTAACCTAAACATTTTTCTGCAGGGTTGATTTTTCAGGTGTTGAAATTTTTGAAGGAGACAAGACCTTTGAAGTGACAATTTTTCTTTTGAAGCATGGCAAAACATCAAAATCATTAAAACCCTTTCTATAACTTTTCCCCTCATTACTTTATCCACAGTAACATTTTTAAAATGCTTGTAGAAATAAGTACCATACATGGCAACTAAAACGGATTTTAAAAATTTCCTTGTAATCCTGTATCCTGCAAGAGGGCAACTCCGTTTCACAAAAATTCACATATCAGACGTGCCCACACTTCAAAGTACCATCAGGTGAACTCACTTTTTACCCCCCTCCCCCCAGTCTTTTCATACAAATATTCCAAATCACCGATCCCATGTTTCATGTATTGCTTCAGTTGCTAAAACTGCTAATTCACGAACACAGGGTATATTGCAAGCCACATTTGTTTAAAAATGTAAGATAAATGGTTTTTTCATAAATAACTTCAGAACGGGTAGAGCTATAGACTTGTGGTTTGCACCATTGGAAAGCTGGCGAAAAAAGGGTTAAAATGGTGTATTTGAACATCAAAATCGGTCAATATTTAGAAAAAATATTGTTGTTTCCGCATATATCTAAAAAAGTGCGGCTTACGGTAAAAAAAATTGACCGCGATTATTTTCTGTGGTCACCCGGAACTTTCTGCGACGTACGTCGCATGTCGCAGCAGTTTCTCACACAGGGCTGAAAACTAAGTCGGGTTCTGGGGAGCGGCCGTCCTCCTTCCCTTCCTCTAGTAATCAAATGTCCTCTGCGGGTTATGTAGCCACCTTGTCAAGGTGAAGTGATACAGTTTTTCTCAACTTTGACTTTAATTGGTTCCTCTACCATTCTGCTTATGCTGACTTGTCCCTGTGGTGCCTGCAGGAGGATGGGGCCCAGTTCCTGGGCGTTTCTTGAAAGGATCTTACAATACAGCCCTGCTTTAAAAATATTTGAAGTTTGCACGAGACTCTTGGCTTAAGTGGTGCGGGCTCCTTGTCTTTTAGCAACTTTCCGTTAAAAATAAGTCCAGGTATGTGAATTGGAGGCAACCTCAGTTACTTAAACACAACTTTTGGCACATTAAATGCAAACTCCAAGTAGGCATCCCTGAGCCTGAATACCATGTTGAATAAATGAACGAATTCCCAAGCTGAATGAGTCAGCGTGAAACGATGACGTTTTTTTTTTAGATGCATTCATTGGACACTCTTCCAATATTCAATCTTCTATTGAATCCAAGGTGAAGCCGTGAAAGATTTCAGTGCCACTGTAGCTGTAGAATATAAGATTTCGGCATGGGAGATGGCACCAAGGCACAGCTGCACTAATTTTTCATCCTCCTCCACCTATCTCGTTTAAATTACTGAAGGTTGATTATGCGAGTATCTATTTCCAATACAATTTTGTCAGGCAAGAAATCTGCTTCCACATAAGTCCCGACTTTTTGTGGTAGGTAGCGGCAGCTTCGACACAGCCAAAGAAAAATTCCTCTTCAAATTTCTCGTGTGGTGGCAGTAATTTCCCTACGGAAATTGGTTTTCTTAAAGTGCTTCCTAGGTTCAACAAGATTCGGTGAAGAACTTGGAATTGAGGTAGGTCATAAGAATCCATTGCTTTGTCTCTCAGATTGGCAAAAGCCACTATTCATGGGTCATTTGAATGTGCGATGGTTGAAGGGCGTTCCTTGCAAAAGGATACAGGAAGTAATGGTCGACCATATCCACCAACAACCCAGCTGGCCGTTGACGGATCCTTTATCATTCCCCGCAAAATGATCTTGAACTTCCGAACAGTTCCGAATAGTAGGCTTACAGTATTTTTAAGACAGCTGCGACCCCATAGTCAAACCCTCTTTTCCTTGAAGACTTGGGGATGAAAGAGGAAAATGGCGACTAGAATTCCTCTCCTGACAACTAGTTGACTTGGCGATATATTGACTTGACAGTTTTGCTACTAGACAATTCGGAGACATAACAACTAGGCGATGAGTTAGACTTGTTCCTCTTAGACAACAGACGCTCCTTCGACGATGACTTGGATGACTTTTAGTGTGATAGCATTGTATGTGGCTTGTTATGACTTGACATTGACCTATCTACATGGTGACTCGACTTAAAATAGCTTCGGCCATCCAGAATTCTTCCTTGGCCTAACGAGACATTTTCTTATCCAATTGTCTCTGGCACCACGGCTCCACTAGTACCGCGAGGGCTGACCAGTGTTTGAGAGGAGAGTGTGACTACAGGGGGCCTTTAAACCTAACTTTACCCCTGACTCCCAGGCAGCCACGCCCCCCCCCCCGGGGGGGGGGGGTGTCATTGTAAAAAAATTTCAAGACTTACCAGTGTCATTAATTTTGTTTAAAAAGTTTACACACAATGCACTGTCGTATTGGGCCGCTCGGGAACATAGGGATCAACGGAGAGGCCCCCTCAGCAGAAGAACTTTAAAAAAAAATAAGTTGCAGGGAAAAGTTTAAAATTCAGGCCCATTTCTGAAAAATAGGGTAGCTGTTTCCACTGCATGAGGGCCGAGGCCTTTGCGAGCCTTCGTTAAAACAAAAAAAAAATATTTTTTTAAAATTTAAAAGGATTCTTATAAAAATTGCATGCCCAAGTTGTTGGAAAACATTTCAAATTCAAGCATATTTCTTACAAATATGGTAGCTGGACCATGCTGTAAAAGCTGATGGCACTACCCCTAGCCCTCTTTACTGTAACCAAACAAACAATTTCCAGACGAAACTTACATCAATGAAGGCAAACTGTTTTGCAAGTCATGTCTAATTGTACTGGACCACAGACGCAAAGGTACTGTGAAGGGGTATTTAGGTATAGCTGGACATAAGAATAAGGGAGCAGCGTTAAAGAAAGGAATGCTGTCAAAAAACGCTGCTTTCGTCGTTTGCAGCACAATAGTCAGCCCAATCCGACAGAGAAGAAATAGTGCACGATTTGTTGTGGTCCTGCAGTTCTACTAACATTCCATTGCGTAAGCTGGTCAATGAGCAAGTGCTTGCATTCATCCAAACTACATAATTAAGAAACAAGCTTGGTACAGAAAGAAAGCTATGCATCAAAGCAACACTGTCACATGCTTCATCTACTTCCAATGAATGCACATACATCACAAGTCGAGCCATACTCAACGTTACTGCAATGCCAGCAAATAATGAAAGCTCCATGCAGCTTTTTTTTTTTTTCCCACTATCAAGTGAACCCATAAATGAAGTGAATGGTGCAAATGTTGCAGGAGCTGTTATTAAAACTATAACTGATTATGGTATTCCATTTTCAAAGGCGTCTGGCTCTCATCTCAGACACTGGGATCTCCATGGCCTTTGCATTTAATGTTGCAGCTATAGAACGTAACATGCCGGGACCACATTTTTAACCTGGTTGCCGAAACTTGGAGAAAAAGCTTTCGAGTTGTCGACAGGTTATGTGGCAGCAATGAAAAGCTGTTTAGAAATTCAAGAAGGCGACATCACCTGTATGTACCGCATGTGAAGGATAGTGGTACAACAAACCCCAAACCCTTCCACGCCCATTGTTACAAGATGGAATAGCTGGCTGCTGGCTGTCCCCAGCAACATAGCGAATACTTTGAACATTATGGTTCATTGATAGATGAAGTTATAAACACAGATACCAAGGATGCATCATATCTGCTCAAACTATTTTAAAATCCCAAAGATTCAAAGAGTTGAAACTGAAACTCAAGTTTATCGTAATTCTGTGTCAAAGCAATATGTGGATCATTAACATTCTACAGTACAGAATGCCATCCCATCCACCAACCACATTTTAACTGTAGCAGAAGATTTTCTAACTTGTTGGAAAATAAATTAACCTGCATCAATGACGAACTTGAAACAACGTAAGGGTCTGTAGCACGTGAAAGCAAAAAGGTTTTCCGAAATCAAGGAAGCTTTGCAGAACTACCACGAAAAACTAGCAAAATATGTGTGCAATGGACATCAGCTAGGTATGGAAGCATTCAAATTTACTCGCCTTTGTGATCCTAGAAATGTGGCCAGGATACAATCCGTTTAGAAAGACGTGCAAGTTATGAAATACCTTAAAAGCGTTCCAGACAACAAGAAAAATGCAGTCGAATTGCATCCAGCAAAAGCAGCTGAAGGTACTGCTACGAGTGAACCAGCACAATACCACTGCAAGATGACAGCTGTCAACAAATTATGTAGTGAAAACGAACGACGATAAAGGCAGAAACAAATGATGATAAACAAATGCCGATTAGGACGGCTGTTTACATTTTTTTTTTTATTTCCTACTACAGTTAAACCCCGTTATGACAATACCTCTTACAACAATAAAGCTGTTATAACAACGCAGTTTTTGAGGCTCTTCACGCAACAATGCATGCAAAAGTGAATGTTTATAACGATAAATCTGAAATAACATTATGTTCCCAAACTCCCATGAACTATCGTTATAAAGAGGTTTCACTGTATTAAGTTGTGCAGAAACTTGTTAGACTAGCCTTGGGGTGGGGGTAACATTTAACACAAGGAATTAAAAAAAAAAAAAGTTGTATTATTTGTTAACTAGCTGACCCCGACGTAACATATGCCACCTCCTCATGCCCTCCACCACAACTTGCGCCCCCCCCCCCCTCGTGCTGGAATGCAAAGGCAAGCAGATACCTGCTCGCTTCTGACCGGATGTCATGATCCCTTATCATCATTAAGTCTGCTCCTAATCAAAACATATATACAGATATTCTGTAATTTTTGCCGCGGTGCACATCGCGGAATTTCGAAAATGTTAGTGTGATAAAATTCTGCCCTCGATAATGAACATTGGCTGATATGATCATTTGTAGTGTCCCAGTAAAACAAACTAATCAAACCTGGAAATCAGTCCGAATGTATTGTCACTGTTTGCTTTACCTTAAAGAATGATTTGTTTTAAGCTAACCAAATTTTACTCAGTACTAATAGTATCTTTGTTTGCGTCATGTACGCTGTAGATGTATGGTATCTTATTTTTCACAAAATATCAGTATTACCCAACTCAAGATCTAACAACCATGGCTGCTCCGGTTTTACACAGGTTGCGAATGTAACCTAATTCTCCAACGTATCCTACCTTGGCATGCAAGCTTCGGCCATCCAGTGCAAATCCATATTGCAGGCAAGAAGAGGAATATGGGGGTACGGAATGGATTTGGGTGCCTCGTGAGGCAACCCATTGGTCATCAGAACGTCCACAATCAGCTGTAGGCTTGTTTCCCACCTAACCGGCTCACCAAAGAGGACAACGGCTGCAATGACCAAACAAACCACTTTTATTTTTTCGTAAAACTCGGAAATAACATTTGCAGTATTTGGTAATTGTGATTTTTTGTGTGCATTTTTTGTGGTATTTTAGTTAGCCAATATGGTAACATGCAATAATAAAAAAAATCTTGAATGTTCTTTGGTTTGCATGTAAACTGGAAAATCTGAATACTCCTTAGTCTCAGTTTAGATAATTGCGGTTTTACTGTGTCCTGTAGGACATGGACATAACAAAACGCTTAGGAAAGATCTGGGAAGTTAATGTAGGAAAGTCAAAGGTACATTCCTCGCAGTTGGCATTCCTGTTCGGCTCAGTTTGGCAACAGTCTTTTGGACTTTTAAAATGCAGAACGTGATAATCGCTGCTAGCCAGTTTTCCAAAAACTGGGGAGTCATCTAAAGAATGCTGATTTTGAGAAGTGACACAATTTTTAACATGCGATTTGAGACTCAAATGTGGGGTTTCTATGTGTCCATGTTGTCCGCGTGGAGCTATGGGCGGTTTTATGTTCATTAGCGATTTGATCTGGACTTGAGTATAAATCGTCCTCGTGGCCTACCCATCCGATCTAGGTACTGAAGTTGCTTTTTTAGGCTCGAAAACGTATCTACTGAGAACCTTTGCACCTTTCAAACCTGGCGGTGCCATATTCTCTCTCGGGACATAGCGTTAGCATCGTTAGTTCGCTTTGCAGAGAATCAAGTTGTTTTGCATCCTTATTGGACCCTGATTTTAGTAAAAAAAAAAAAAAAAAAAAAAACACTAAACAAACTAAAGGGAAAGGGATTGCTACATTCACTCTAACTAGGATTCGACCGGGTTCGGGTAATGGTATTTTTGACCCGGCTCGTATTTTCATATTTGGACGAAGCTACAACTACTTGACACGCAGTAGAAATTCATGAAGGTGAACAGAAAAAATAAAATAAAATCTATATTTTCATGGCATAAAACATACAATATTTTGTTTATAAGCTATAGTATTCAATGTTTTTTTTTTTAGTTTTTGTCAAATATCTTCTTAGTGGCTCGAGCCTGATGGTTGAAATTTTCACCACTGAAAAGCTTGTTTCAGGCTGGTTAAAATGGTATGTTGGAATGTCAAAATCGGCCATAATTAGCAAAAAAGTGGTTTTAGTGGGTGGACCAAGAATCAGATAAAAAAAATGTTAACCCGGTATAATTTAATACACCTGCACGCACCTCTAAACCAAACAATTCACTTTGCGTGACCGAACAGTACACTAATAAAGTACCTGATGTTGAACAATTTCATTTTATTTCAGATGTTTTGGTTATTATTTATATTTCTGTAGCGCACATCTTCCGTTGGTGCCTGAGCCCACGAGGAGGAAACCCCTACTTATGCACGACAACTGCACAAAGCATGTTAAAAATACTGCACTTTTCAATTCTATTTTTAATAAAATAACCCTGAATGGTTGCATCTTCTTATCTAGACACACGCTAGTGTGTCGCCACCAAGTAACAGATCAGCCCAATGTAAACATCCGATTGTTAATGATAAAAAGGCGGCCTCACTAGCGGACATGTGTCTGTTAATTGTAAGCAACTAAAAGCATATTTTGGCATGTTGAGGATAAATCACAATGAGACAGATATCTTTCTAATTGTGGTAATTGTATGAGGAAGGTACAGGGATAAAAAAAATGAAAGTTAAAGGCTGAGGGTCCACCATTCATAGAGAGAAAGATGCGTCAATAACGTTGTTTTTATGTTACTGACTAGCTAGCTAGTAACGCTGGCCCCATGTTAAATCCCATAGACTCATTGCTCATGGCTAACGCAAAATTGAGAAGGCCTACGAAGCTGAACTTTTGCACACGGATACATGGTAATCTGAGCATGGTCCTTTTGTTGGTTTGGGGGTTGTAGGGGTCAGGTTGTAGGGGTACTGGGAGGGTTTTGAAATTCGCCACAGCGAGTTAAAATTTCGTTTCTTTTCCAAGTTGCAACCAACGATTTTAAGCAACAATGGCTTAAACAATCAAGACTGGTCATTAGATTTATTGTAAAAGCGTGGACGGACTAAAAACTGAACTGTAATAAAGGGCAAAATAAAGAAACATTAACGTTGCCGTGGATTGCGTAAGAATAAAGGGATGCACGTTAGATGATGGTTATGCAACAATACGAGCATCCCCGAGCTAATGGGGTTTTTGTTAATACCCCAAAAATAAAATGTTTCGCGTTCTGCCGTTTTAGTAACAGCGACCTTCGGGGGTTTCTGCATGACTAAATGTGAGCAAAATCTTGAAAAATTAAGGGGAAGGTGCAGGGATAAACAAAACAACTGAAGGGGATGCGCTGATTGAGTGAGCGAAGCGAAGCGAACGAAATCAGCGTTTGTCTGCTGGTGTGTGCAAATGGGATTGAAGCAACTTAAACAGACGGTGTAACCTCATGTACGTTCACAGTCCTATGAAAGTTGTGATAGCCACCCAAAACCAAAGCTGGTAGAAAAACCTGCCAAGTTTCCAAAAATGTCGCCCTTTGATGGTGGTGATATCAATCCACCAGGAAAAGGGCCGCCAAGGTCAATCCTATTAGTCAAGTTAATCTCACCCAATTAATACTTTGGACGTTAAATGAAAACTTGAAGATTGCTACAGCGAGTAGCAATAATCAAGTTTTCATTTAACTTTCGAACTATTAGTCGGTGCGATTAACTTGGCTAATAGGATTGCCCTTGGCGGCCTTTCTCTGGTGGAATGATATCACAACCTTCAAAAGCCGACCGTTTTTGGAAACTTGGCGGGTTTTTCTACCAGTTTTGGTTTTGGGTGGATTTTATACACAACAAGAAACAGTAGAAGAGATACTCAATACCCAGGAAGGTTTCCACAAAAAAAAAAATTAACATTGTTATGGAGAACTACAAAAGTTCATCTTATGGACAGAACTTGGCCTTTTCATCGGCAGGGAGGAACAATTTTATTTGTAGCAAGATTAAACTGTAGAATGTAAGTTTTCTTTTGAGTCCAAGTTACAGAAAAATAAGAATTTCCAAATTAAAAAAAAATTTCCTGAGTGCGCCTGCCATTACACAAAAAACAAAAAAATTAACACCTTTTACGCACACCAAATCTGTGAAGATTAGTTCAAAAAGAACTATCGAATCAAATCACTATGGTTGCGCAGAATAGAAAGCCAATTTCCTGCTCTTTTCGATCTTGCTGAAAACATGATGTCATAGTGAAGTGATAGAGATAGTCAATGTTATACTACATCTCTTCATGGAGCTAGATACTTTGCACACGATGCGGCAACTCCGTATTTTCCCAGAGTTGGGCACCAGTAGGTTAACACTGGGTACAGCTCACAGACAACTGAACCACCAGAAGCATCTTTCTTTAAAGAATTATAGTGCACTAATTAACAAATCCTTTTAATTTCCACTGAAATCGACTGCTAAAAATTAACACACGATGAATACATGATTACTAATTTCAGACGCAGATGCGTCACTTTACCTTCTATTCTTGGATAGTATTTTTCAAACGCACAAGGCTGAAAAAAAAAAAAAAACATAACTTTTACTCGAACACTAATTAACAAACCACCTGGTCTATTCATGCAAACCTAGGAATGAAGATGTCTTCACAAAGTAATTTTTTAACTGACTGTAATTCGTAACTTGATTGCAAAAAATTGGTTTTTTTTTCCCCTAGCCCTCTGGGCCCTAGAAGCCGATAATCGGCTTTACATTATATACGTTTGAGTTAAAAAAAAAGAAAACCTTAGGGCCCAGAGGGCTAGGGTAAAATAAAAGTTTGTAATTTCATATTTCCAGTTGGTTATGAAGATTTTTTTGAAACTTTAAAACTGTTTTATCTGTCTTTATCGTACAGAAATTAATACTCAACATCAACGTTTTAACTCTTTCTGTATGATTGATTTGCTTTGGGTCGGATTCATTTTACACAAAAGGCTTCAGTTATTCTATAGATGCCAATATCGCCGCCTCGCCATTATTTTGAGTTACAGGGGAGGGTGCAATACAGCCCCCAATACCCTCCAAAACATCAACCGGAAGAGAAACCAAACCACAAAAATTGGTATTTTGATTTACAACCAATGAAGTCCACTGCTAACTTTGGTTTACGCTAGGGATAGTCCGATATTGGTATCAGTATAATCTGTATTTATCGGTATTTTTGCCATAACGGTATTGGACCACTATTAGGCTTCCGATACAGATATTTGTTATGCCAAGAAACACAACTGTCTTCCCTGCAAAACTGACACCAAGGGCGGCAAAAGCAATAACCAAGTGAGAAAAGCAAATCCATTTGCTCAGTTTGTAATAAAACTTTAGCACATGACAGTTCCAACAGTCAAGTTTTACAATAACCAACTAAAATCTAACTGTAAAGATGAATGTACTGAAGCCATAGGAATATGAATAAAAATGCTGTTATTGCTGTGCAGAACATTTTTAATAATCTCAACAGTAGGAACCCATGCAAAACCAGAAACCGAAGTTGCATTTATTGTATGAAATACAAACTTTTAGTCGTGATTTTTTATCATTATTATTGGTATCGTCATCGGTATTGTATCGGATCGGATCGGTTTACCCTTCATCGGAATTGTATTATATCGGCAAAAAGTCCTATCTGCCGATCCCTAGTTTATGCCAAAACTGATTACTCTTCAGAGTGCTTACAAAACAAAGTTGACAACGAAATACTGCAGCACAGAATGAAGTTGGTCGCCATTTCTCTCGCATCGTTCCCGTGTAGAACAGCAGTCCGAAATTCTTGTGCACTCGAATGACCCAGGGCCTGCTATGTAGTACAGTAAGTATAGTAAATAAATATCATCAGCAGCGAGTGTTTCTGCCAATTTGCCTGTTTTGCGCAGCAGAATTACCAAATTTAAAATAGGAGCAACATTTGACTACAGAACTTATGGTTGGGGGTCCATTATTTTTTTTGCATATTTTAGTAAGAAGAGCAGATTGCAGTTCTACGTGCAAACGATGCGAGAGCAATGGCGGCTGATTTCATTCATGCTGAAAGTGCTATTTCGTTGTCGACTTTCATGGTTTCGTAAGCACCTTGAAAAGTGATAAGTTTTAGTTTTGGAATAAAGCAAAGCTAGCGGTAGGCAAGGGTAGACTTCAAAGATTACAAAGACGTATCGTATGTCCACATTCGATCAGAAATTCATTAAAAGATACCGCGCGTAAAAAATTTGACTTTAAACTCATGCAAATTTCATCAGGTGGCCTCAAAATTTCTGTCTAGCATACCAAAATTTGCCACTAAGTTTTACTGTATGGAACTTGTGGTAGCATATTCAAATTTATTCCTAATTGCTATTTTTTTTAGATGTCAATGCTAAATCATTGAACAGACCTGAGCTTCAGTATTGCTGTCCCCATGGTATCGGCATCAGTATCGGGTTATCTGATACTATACTTTTTGGTATCGATATCGGAATCAATTAAGTGGGTATTGGCCAATAAAGGCCTTCTGTTCAACAAGCAAGCACCCTCATGCCCAAAAATTATGCATGACTCCATACCTAGTACACCAACTCGAAATTTAGTGGAAATCATGGGCGACAACAACAACAGGAAGAGGGCAGCACCTCCAACAAACAGAACTGCCCTAAAGGAGCCAAGCCCACTGAGAAGAGTGCCCAATTCATACTTGTTTTCTTCTGCTGGCGTTTGTTGAAGCTCTTGCGTGCAGAATTCTGGGTTTAGCCTGAAGATGCTGGCACAAAATAGGCAATTGAAAATTTGCCTGTGATTGCCTACAACAAGCTTGTCGGTTTGCGTGACCTTGTTGTGCGAGTACTGTATTATCCTAAAACCTAGGGATTTGCAATTTTAAATCGCGACTACGATTTAAAACTTAAAATCGCGATATTTTAAATCGCGTTATAAAATCACGAATGTATTATGCAATTTTTTTGAAAGTAAATTTTTAGTGAAAAGTATAAATAAATTTAAGGAAAATGAAGTAAAAACAAACTTGGATGACAACCAAGTCAAAGCCAAAAAAGAACATGAAAACCAGCGATCAAAATCTGTGGCAAGAGCCCCTATCCTACTCTAAACAATACGAAAAAATATCTACTTTTGATTCCGGTTGAATTAGGTATTTTGAAGTGCATATTTTTCAGATTATTATAACGGAAAACCTCAAAATCATAATTTTATAACCTTAATTCATGTTTTATGAACAGTTAACAAACCAAAATTAGCGTGAAATTGTGTTTGTTCTATTAGAAACACGCTTGGTTCAAGCATTCGTGAACTCATGAACTCGTGACCAACAGAACGCATGTCGCTGTCTTGGATGCCAGTGGTTGTTGTGAAGTGACGTCACGCGATGCAAGTGGTTGTCAGCTACACTAAGGCGCACGTGCATGTGCGTCATATGCGGAGAGCACGAATCGAGGGGCAAGATGGTGGCTCGCCGTGACTGACGGAAATGTTACAGCCGCTCGCAATTTTGTTGGAAATAAGGGAGCTATAAACTATTTATACAGTATTAAAAATATTAATTACTGCATTAGGAGGTGGTATCAGCGAATAACTATCGGATCTCAAGAGTCCACGGTTGTCTTTTATCAGAACGAACTGAAATTTGCTAGGCTTACACGGTTTGGTCTAGTTTTCTCGAAATTTAATTTTCTGTTATGGCTTGCTTCAAGCGATATTTTAGCAGTTCTGGTTCTATGTTTCATAGACTGGTATTTTTTAAAAATTAATCCTGAAATAAGTAGCTAAAAAGTGAGTGCCATTTCTTAATAGTTTTACTTATTAAAAAGAATGTACTTTCAGTTTTTTTTTAATATTTTTGTGTAAATTACTGTAGCCTACTTTTTATAACGTAATTTTTTTTAAACGAAAATGCTTCTGTAAGATAAAACAATTGTTTCTGAACATTCCTAAGGAAACTTTAAAAACAGGCCTGCGGGAAGGCTTATCCTCTCTTCTGCCCCGTCTCCCCTTTTCACAGCAATTTAAAGAATGTAAAAATTGGCCTTTCCGTACGTTCAGAAGGTTTAAATTGCATACTTTCTGTGGTAGACGTACAGAAGTAAAGTCAGAAAATGGATTGTATTTTATTTAATGCCTACCATCGATTTGCCAAATTAACTGCATAAGCCCTTGTGAATTTAATATACTTTCTGTAAATTCCTGTTTGTATTCCGTCTTTGTGTTTGAACTACATCAACGCAACGAGCAAATTGAATTATCTTGATTTTGACATGCTACCACCTAATTCATCACAAATTATTCAAGAGGTAGATTCAACCGTGTGTCATCAGATTTGATTTGGATCATGTTTGTAACCAGTAGTAACTTTAAAAAAAGTGCTAATACCTGGTAAAGTACTTCAGCTGAAAAACATTAACCACTTTCTCCATTAAGGATTGGTGCAGTAACTATGAAACTTACCACTCCTAATCTTCTTTTGTGATCAACACAATCTAAACTAGGAAAAGCGTTTCGTAGCGAATCTGTTGAGGTAATCTTTGTGAATCCAACTCTGTAAAAGAGACAATTAAACATATTATATTTGTGCTACAACTTTTACAATACGTACAGCTAATCCCACGTCTACATACTTTTGAGTACACCTGTATTAATAATGAAATAAGTCTCAGAGAAACAAGCAAGCCAAATTCTGCTTTGGGTGCTAATTGTCAACTATAAGGTATGATTTCTGATATAAGGCAACTATAAAGCAACTTCACGCAATTATAAGGCACGACAAACTTGGGGAAAAAAAGTTTTATTTTATTGACGAAAGCTTTCCAGGGGCGCAGACTACAAAAGCTATAAATTAAATCTCCCACAAGCCAAGCATCAAAAATCAATAAATGCAAGGTAACTGCAACCGATCATCTTCTGCAATAAACTTTAAAAAATGCAATCAGTGTATGGCGCACAATTGTGCTTAAATAAGCCAAAAAAAAAGGGCTATTTGCTAGTGTACTACACCATTCCATGCATTGATTAATCTTGTCATAGTAGCTTCGTTGCAACATCAACAATCCTGTAGAAAATAAAGCAGTTCCAAAAATCCTACACATGAACTTATAACAATGATTAAAAAAAAGAGCTATTTTCCATTTCCCCAGCCTGAAACGGATAATAGCTCTTTTTTGATCATAAGCATGCGCTATAATTCCTGATAGAAATTTAACACGCCTCTTCACCCTATGCAATAGAAATGATGTCACTGCGTGGATACTCGTCCGTGCAAGCGCAGAGAGCCACCATCTACTTTATCAGAACACAGTTGATTGGAAAATATAGCGAGTAGGTAGGGTTGGTAATTGGGTAGGTATCTAAGGATAAAATAACTGATTTCATCCCTGAATACCTCCCCAATTTGTGCATTACCTAGACTTCAAACAAACTGGTGGTGGGTAATTTTCCGTCGCGCCCGTCAGTTATTGGGCTGTCGTTCCAGAATGAATTTTCTGGAGAACACACACTGGTCCCAGGGAAGGTGGTCGCGTTACTCCAAGACAAAGCTTGCAAGATTTTGTCCAAGGAAACGGCATTGTAGGCGTGCTTGGAAGGCGACATTGCTCTCAATTCGCATTTGGTGATCTTTCCTTTTTCAGAAGCGCCTCACCGATGTTTTCGTATACGAAGGCAATTATAACTTCGATTCAAGCAGCGATCATGGCTGGTGTAACACAACCGGTCACAGTCCTGTATGATGGATGAGGTTCGTCAGCCTTTGGTCTATGCAGAATTCTTTGTGGCCACCCAGTAGTACCGAAGACTGAGGACAGGCCACTGTAATTTCTCCAGCTCTTCACCAGCAGTCAGTCCCAAAGCAGGAATAACGAAGGCTATTGAAGGTTCCGAAGATCTTTTAGAGTCTTAACTTGAAAAGATCCTCTTGGAAGTACACAGGCCCAGGAGTAATCTTGAGCAAACTTTAAGTACGGTAACTTTCTGTAGAGTTCGGAGCACCTCTTTCCAGAAGTTAGGAGCTAGGAACACTGTCTTCCCTGTCAGCAATCCAAGCGAAGCTGAAGACAGCGGTTCGTAAGTGCCCTGAAGGAGACTCTAAAGCACAAGGAAATAGCTCCCACGCCAGGAAGGATTTTCTTGTGACAGTTATTTCTCCTCCAAAGGCTTTATGAGGGATGAAATCCTAAAGTGTTAAAACAACTGACAGCATCCCAGCAATTTTCACAACAGAGTTGATTGCTGAACGGTATACCTTGATTTCTGCCATTGCAGAAGATTTACAAATTCAGTAAAATTCCTTACAGTTGGGACCAGGGATTAATTTCACCTTTACTGCGCCAACGACGCCACCAAAGCCATTTTCCTTGACAAACCTTCCCCTGAAGGCTATGAACGATCCTGAAGGCAACTTTGTCTAAAAGGATGTCTGCTTTGAGGAGTTTGAGGATAGCGTCCAGGCGTGAAGCCTTAGGGGCTTTGGGGTTCTGATGAATTAGAGATCATCTTTTGTGAATAAGAAGTTGGGATTATGTAGAAAATTTCCGCTCATTTTCACAACGAGGACATTTTTTAATGTCCAGCTAAATCCGGTGACTGGCTGCCACCATCCTCAGGCACTCCGCCGAAAGTTCTTGGCCTCCGTGTGCTCTCACATCGTTGTCATCTGCTTCGAATTTGTAACCGACACTCCTCGCTGCCGCCCATATTTGGTGGGCAGCATACTCTCAAAGCTCATCTAGCTTCCACTTCCTGCCAAGCTGTTGCTTCAGGTCGTTGCCGATGACGTTTTTGACCCGGAAAAATGTTGGCCCTTGAATACTCATTAGCGAAACACCACCAATTTCATGCAGTCGAATTTCAAACGTCATTGGCAACGACCTGAAGCAACAGCTTGGCAGGAAGTGGAAGCTAGATGAGCTTGAGAGTATGCTGCCCACCAAATACGGGAGGTCGCAAGGAGCGTCGATTACAAATTCGAAGCAGACGACAACGATGTAGGAGCACACGGAGGCCAAGAACTTTCGTCGGAGTGCCTGAGGATGGTGGCAGCCAGCCACCAAAAATTAGCTGGACATTAAAAAGTATCCTCGTTGTGACAATGAGCGGAAATTTTCTAGATAATTCCAGTAATTATGACTCTAATGGCGACGAGAACTTTCACAGTAAGGTAACGAACGATGTTTTCTAAGAAGTTGGGAGTCTTCTGTTATCTTCCATGGTACTCCATAAAGAGTTCTCATAGAGGTGCAAATCACGGCAGATTTGGCCAGTCCGGAAATATTACGAGGGATGCACCCAGTGTCTTCACATTGTTTCGATATGAATTGCTGGTGAAAAGAGTTACTCAAGCAGGTTGTTCCATAATGTCGACAAGGCGTCCACACTCCCCCAATACTTCTTCGTCCAGAAAAGGGCAAATAAAGTGTGGAGTTTTTATGATTTCCCTCTATGTGACTAGATCCATGAAGGTTCTTACTCACAAGGCGAAGATCTGTTTGGTGTACTTCTCCCGAAGAGTCCACTCGGTGTTGGCTATCTTCTTGCTCCAGGACAGCTCGTCTGCAGGAATGTGGTAGAAGCAAATATGCAGCAATGTGATCTTGATGTCCAAAGACTTGATAAGATCAAATCAAGCAAGAAGCAAGCAAGCTTAGCTTTGACTTCAGACAGGAATGAAGTTAAAAAACAGCCAAGGGTGGAGCGAGTGACAGGTCTCTGGTCCGTGGTCACATTAGAAGGAATTTCAGTGTACATGGAAGATGAGGTTGCAGTAGAAGGCAGCGTAGTCTTAGGCCCAAGCAAAATGAGTCGACAGCAAGGAACAAACAGGTAATGGATCAGTAACGTCACATCCTGACAAACAGCATCCGAAATAAGCGGTGAATTAGTTAGGAGTTTTCACCACAAAAAGCTTTTCAGAGATTTCTTGTTAACAAGGGAATGAACAGAAAATCTTGAATCAGACATGGAAGTAGGCCATTGCATCGCACGAATTTTTGACTTCTTCAATTTTTGGGATTCTTTCCGTCAATCACATTTTTTCAATTCGCCCTAATAAACAACCAATTTTTAGACGGAATGGTGCCACACATTTTACAAGGGCGGGTTGTAGGACTACAAGGACGACAGTTCCTACACAACTTGCTCTTGGATCATGGGCAAAGTGAATGCAGTGGATCACCGGCCCAATATTGTTAGTCCTAACATCACCGGTGATGTAATTGCTCTTCTAACGACGGCAATGAAGCACAAAAAATAACACTATACTACAATACACCCGGCACAAAAAGACAGGGAAACACAATGGCATAATCCAAAAACAGTACCAAAAACAAAACAAAAACACGAGCGATGAAGTCATACTAGCCACCTGGCACGTCCAGCCAAGCGTGTCCACAGGTAATGTACCTTGATTCAGATATCTGTTCCTTTTTGCTTTCTCGTGGTGTTGCTTTCACTGGATTTCAAGTTTTGTGGGTGATAGATACTATTTTCTATATTGTGATTCAAGTGTCAATAATTGATTGTGGAAAGCGTTGTTAGAAGCACTTCAATGTCGTCCTAGGAAATGCCAACTTTCACGGAGCTATGGTGAAAGGCTCAAGTTGACTTTTACATTTGGTGACATATGAACCACCAGAGGTGAAGGTATTTACAGCGAAATCATCCAAACTTGTTGTGTAACATGAAAGGAGTAGGATTTATTTTTTTGTGTAAATGAATGAGTGACACTATTGCGGCAATTTCCAAATGCGGGAGAACGGGCTGCAGCAAAACGGTTAGAAACGGCATAGCATGTGACATTTGTACTATATGGTACCATGTTAGTTGTGCTAGCATTCACAAAGAAGCGTTCACCTTTTATTTAAAAGCATCTAATTATTGCAAATGGAGATGCAATAACTTGCAGGCTTGGACGACTCTGACAATAATACTGGCACTAGAGGGAGCCACAGACTGGGCAGACACGGCCAGAGCAACAAGCAATGCCTCGTTGATTCGGATGACAACGTTGACACTTTCGAGGGAGCCACAGTACGGGTAAATATCATAGATTTTCTAGATTGCCGATCAACATGCCATGCCAGCTTAATGTTGATAAAGCACCACGTATGGGAAACACGGATACTAAATCATTCATTAATAAAATGAAAGAGAATCTGGGGGCATAACAATGGTCAAATTGAAATCAGAAATGGAAGCTGCATTAACCAAATTTAGACGTGCTATGGCACTTCTAAAAAATAGGTGACACAATTGCAGGAAAATTCACAATGCTCAATAAGTATGGGCTGCCATCAGCAACCAAACTAATTCTTACGTAGGTCACCAAAATAACCACACAGAAAGTGTGGGCAGTCAAGGAGATGCTCAACAACAACAATTGGATAGCTTTAAAGATGAACAACAGGATATTTATAGTAGACAATTGAATCTAACAATTCGGGATCCCAGAAGCGCAAAGCCCATATGAAGATGACTGGGTAAATGAGGATGTCTCTAAGCTTGGGGACATTTTCGGTGAATTACTTGGATACAACATTTGGTGGTTGGCATCACAACGTTTAGGGAGCTACACAGAGGGCCTTGCACGGCCAATTGTGGTGACACTTGCCGACCTCGACACTAAGTGAGCCCTTCTTACGGGGGGCCAAAGCTCTTAAGGGTGAGGGGGGGGGGGCTGTCTAAAGTGTATACCAGTCCAGATCTCACAAGGCGCAATGAGACCTCAGTTGGAGGCTGAGAAACCAAGTGCACGAGCGTAAAGAAGAGCTGGTCAGTCATCGCCAGGCCACAGCTGGACAGAGAAGAAATGTTAACAGCACACATAGCTAAAAAGAATCACAGGGTGAGAGTACTGTAGTTACTGCATCGAACATTATAATGCCCGCCATTACAGAATACCAAGAGGACCCGGTTCATACACCAAAGCTGCACGAGCCGATAGTGAGTGAGCTGCAGCAACAGACTGAAAACAATTCCACAGCAGAACATTTGCAAAAAAACGGAATGTAAGCCATACTTCCAGTAAGCATACACCCTGTATGAAACCTTACCATTGTTTAAACAAATGCTCAATCCTTGCTTAACAAGTACGCAGAAATGATTGCTATTCTTACTATACATCCTCCAGATCTACTTATTGTTACGGAAACGTGGTTTTCCACGAACATTATTGTTCCAGTGTATCCAGGCTACGATCATGTGGCACGCCACGGCAAAACTTATCATACTGGAGGAACGGGCATCTTCTCAAAAACCTCCTTGCCAGTCTCTCTGCTGGAGGAAGACGGTGATTTTGAAAGCTCAGCTTGGATCTCCTTCCGGCTAGGTATACACAATTTCTGCCTGGGATCTGTGTAGAGGTTCCAACTCTACGCTGAACAACAATGAGTTGAAGCTGGGAAGAAAGAATAATGTTATTGTGGTGTTGGACTTCAACTACAGGTTTATTGATTGGGATCTTCTAACATAAGCTGCAGAAGGGAGAGCCTTTTTTAGAACTCTTTGTTAGCCAAAGGCCTGAACCAAATGGTCCTCAAACCGACGCGTGGTGACTCTTATGTTGGATATGGTGTTGACAACGGACCCCGATTTAATTGAAACGGTAGGGCACATTGGTAAGCTTGGTTAAGAGTAATGATCACTTCCTACTGATAAAAGATCGTCTCCTGATAGGCGATAAAACCACAAGGACATATGGCATACACAGAATTTTAATTTTCGGAAAATGATTTTTTCCTTGGTCAGTTGGCCAGCTTGGACTAATCCAACATGGCGGTTTGCTTGTGAGTTGATCTCACGTCATGTATTTTTACTAGTGTTATCATCATTTTTGTGACCAAGGAAAAAATCATTTTCCGAAAATTAAAATTCTGTGTATGCCATATGTCCTTGTGGTTTTATCGCCTATCAGGAGACGATCTTTTATCATTATTCCAACTTACCACAAAATAATTGAAGTTTTATCACTTCCTACTGATTCGAACATCTATTTCTGCAAATGAATGCCGTAAGGATAAGATTCGGCATAACTTTTCCAATAAGCTCTTGCCAAATGTGTATGTACCAAACAAAACTATTGAGTTGAAATGAGGCAACTTTGCACACAAGATCACTGATTTTTTGGACTCGTGCAAGTACTCAAGTGCTATCACTCGGCCTAATCGCCCTACGTGGATGTCGGTCACCAGCTACTAAGACCTTGGGAATTGGGATTGCTTATGGTCCAAATATCACAAAACTGGTGATTCACATTTTCTGGCAAGGCATAATGCAATCAATCTCAGTTTCAATGGTAGAATAAGTTAGAGAAGCAGAATGACGAGCAGAGCTTGGCAATTAGGACCAAGGGGATGCTAAAACTTTCTTTCAGTATGCTAAGAGCTGTCAGAAAAGCAGGCCAGCAGTGCGTTCCCTCTTAAACAACAAAGGTGACAGGACTTCAGCACCACATACTGAGTGAAACATTCAACAAGAACTTTTCCTCGGTCCATATTACCACTAATCATATGCCATCCATCAAACCATGGTCTGTCTGTATTCCTCCCTTACTATTTGACAAAGCTAACTTGACAAGATAAGGAAGCAGTCAGCAACTGGCCCAGATGGTATACCGGCCGAGTTTCTCCTGGAGTTCTAGGCACAACTCGCACCAGATCTGATTTTATTGTTTGGTAGTTTCCTGTACTGTTCCTTTATTCTACCAGAGTGGCGAACCGCTTTTATCTCTCCCATCTTTAAGAAGGGAACTAAAGGAGACCCAAATAACTATCGCCCTGTTAGTGTTACATCTCGGTTGGGCAAGATCTTCGAGTTGGTGTTGTCTGAACACATCTTAAATTTTGTCAATAATCAAGATTTACTTGATCACAACCAATATGGCTTCAGGACTGGTAACGCAACTACATCCAATTTACTTGCGTTTTACTCTGTTGTGTTTGAAGCTCTGGATGAGGGAATCCCAGTTGATGCTATCTTCATGACTGTGTTAAAACATTCGACCGAGTTCCGCATGCTCTCCTTATTCACAAGCTACCTATGTTCAGTATTACTGGTCCTATTCTCCAATGGATTGAAGGCTGGTTAAGGGATTGGACCCAAGCAGTGGTCATTGAAGGGAACCGATCAGCTGAAGTATGTGTAAGCAGCGGAACTATCCAAGGTTCAGTGTTAGGTCCGTTATTGTTCTTGCTTAACTTTAACGATTTCGTAATGATGTCATGAGCCTTGTGAAAAAATTCGCTGATGACACGAAGATACAAGCAGTCGCGAATGACTTCCGTACCAGACAGCAAATTCAGGGGGTCCTCGACAAGATGTGCAATTGGTGTACCAAGAGAAAAAGGAAATACACCCAGAAAAATCTAGGGTCATGCCCCTGGATTTTTACAATACGGGCATGACTTACATGTGGGGTACTAAACATGTGGGGTCTACACTAATACAAGTGATGGACCTCAGAGTTCTTGTGGATGACAAGCTGCAGGTAACTGCACATGTGGCAAGAACTGTTGGGAAGGCTAATGCAGTGTCAGCAATCATTGCAAAGACAATATCGTATAGGCAGAAGGGAGTCTTTTTCAAACTTTATCTAGCTTTGGTTCGTCCCATCCTTGAATATGCAATCGAACTTTGGAGGCCATATCACATTCAGCATCTTCGAGCACTGGAACGGATTTAACGTCGTTTCATGAAGAAGATTGTTGGTTGTTGGAATCTGCCGTATGAACAACGGCTGCCTAAACTCAAAATTTCATCTTTGTGTTGGAGGTACTCAAGAGGTGGGGCTGTTACTCTTCAAGATTCTTTGTATGGGTTTTGGAGGAGAGTACCTCAAGTCAGGATTTAGGCTGTCTACTGTTACAGCTACTAGGAGTCACTCCAAGAAACTGAAACACTCTTATCATGCTTACGAGTGGGCAAGACAAACTTTTATTGCACGGGTGGTTTCCATCTGGAACAATTTACCAGAATTTGTGGTCGTCATCGAGTGTGAACAATTTTAAGAAGAACTTTGACAATCATTTTAAGAGCCAAGAGGAGTTTACACTTTTCGTCTACAACTAGGGGCTGTACTGTGTTCTGAGTGGGGTTTCTTTTCTTGTTCTTGCTTCTGGTCTGTTGTGTGTGGTTTGCCCATTTGGGGAGACTTAACCTGATTAAAGTCAAGTCGTGTCGTCTTATTGCTGCATTTTTCTAACAAAAAGATGGTGGCTCAATCTGCACTTGCGCAGACGTTACTGCTGGTGTATTGGGTGAAGAAGCGTTTTAAACGCTGACAAATAACGCAACAATTTAATAGGGAGGCATTCAGGGATAAAAACACAAAATTGACAATGGGTCATTTTTTTTTTTAAATCTTAGGTTCTTGGTAGGCGCATCTTAGGATGGAAACCAAAAAGGGATGAACGGATAACAAGACACTTAACAAAATGGCAAATTCCCAGCATTAGTTGTGGTATACTCACCCTTTGGCAATGTCTAATGTTGGTCCCTGACCAGACACAAGAACATGTTTATCATGGAACTGTTTGAACATACGTAAAGGACTATGTGACATAACAACTTGGTCTTCAGTTACCTGCAAAAAAAAAAGTATAAAGTTAAATAAAAGAGCACTACACATCAGCAAATGCAAGTCATGACACTTAACGAAACCATGTGTCAGCGGTCGAACTATGTGAGTACACATAAGCAAATAGCACTCGAAAATCGTTCTCGCACTCTAGACGAAGCTTAAAGTGCATAAACTACATATCATAATTTATTTTTTTCGCAACTTTCATACTGCTCAATACGGAGCTATACGGTTTGCACCATTTTAAGTAGCATCAAGAAAGCTCGCCAGCGGAACATTTACGCTCCCTTTTTGACTACACGGAAGACTTACGTAAAAAGCAATGAAGTTGTTTAACTTAAAGGAATATGTTCACGAATGGAAATTTATACAATTCTATATGGCACCAACCGTTAACCTTTACAATTTGCTCCTGGTGCCAGAGGATGTAAAAGACTTTCTCAGCATAATTTACGTAAGCTTGACACATACTAACTTCATGCAAATTATTTGTTCGTCTATTCCTTTACTTGCTGTGATGCCATCATGGAAGAATCTTACGTTTTTCTGTTGGTAAAATGCAACTGTAGAGCCAAAAACTAGAATATTTTCACCTGGTCTGCGACAACTTTTAAAGAACGAAGAAAGGTCTGTGGAGTGAAAGGGAATGGATGAGAGGAAAATTTTTCCCCGTGGAAAGACCACTTATTTGGGTTCGTGAACAAGTTCCTTTCACCAACTTGTCTTTTTCAGGTCATTTTGTTTAGTTTTTTTTTTAATAAATTTAGAATGACCATCTTACATTCCGAAAAAGAGGACTAACGCTATGCCAGAAAAGAATCAACCAAAAACAACTGGTCTAGCGAATTTTCGGTAGTATTATAAATTTATAATATTATGCTTACATTAACATCCCACTACCTTCATCATGCAAAAGGTGTACGAGTACGTGCAAAAACAACGACTACACGCTATACACCTCCAGTGACGCACACCTCCAAGCACTAGAATGCGTGGCCATTCAACTATTTCAGTTTTAAAGAAAGACCCCTCATGAATTTGCAGGAACCAGCTCATAAAATATCATGAAAATTACTACCGCTGAACTGACAGCAAGCCTCCCAAAAAATAGCACAAACTGCTGACTCCTACTTCAACAACAAATGAGCAGCACGAGATGGTAGCACTATCCAAATGGCCAACAGCGCCGAAATTCAAACATAAACTCTAGCATGTAGTCGTTATTTTTGTACGTGCTCGTACACTTTTTGCCTGATGAAGGTAGTGGGATGTTTATGTAAACATATAAAACTACCGAAATTTCGCTAGACCAATTGTTTTTGTTTGATTCTTTTCTGGCAAAGCATTAGTCCTCTTTTTCACAATAGCCAGAGTAAAATGAGCCTGTCGGCTTTCAAAATCTTACATTCTTAAGAATAGCACCATTAAAAGTACTGGAAACAACCATTCAAATGACATATTTGAATGTCAAAATCGGTATCGGTCGACAGAAAAAAAATCCAATTACTTTCTAACTACAAGTGAAATTATGTTCGATACAGTACTTTCCTTTTAAATGCCACCTGGTTCATGAGTATATAGCATTTAAGTAGTTCTGTCTTAGTATAAAAGCAAAACACGGCATACAATTTTAAACAGACTCCAGCTTCCAAAATATTTTACGCTACATAAACTTATCTTACTTAATGTGAAAGGAGCAGGACCATAGCTTAGAATTATTTTCTGGCGGGACAACTTAACAGGTATTGTCAAGCCCGTCTCTAGCATTGGGAATATCACAAAATGGACGCCTCCGTTATTCTTGCATGCAGTTATGCCAGTAACCCGTATTGTATTTTTTTTTTGGTGTGTACAATGAACCGAGAATTAAAAAAATGTGATCGACAAAACAGAGCTGCGTGCAAGAATTGCACGCATTATTGATTCCGTAACCCATAAATGTTTGACAATACTTTGCAAGGTTAAAAAACTCCAAAATACCAGTATTACCAGGTTGATTTTGGTTTCTATAGCCTGTTGAAAATATAATTACCTTTTTTATTAGCATTCTCCTTCTCAAATACTGTTCAAAATAGAGAAATTAAAATGAAGAGGTCCTTCCGTGTAGCCTCCGTCATATAAAAGTCGAAGCGGAGCGGCTTTGCTCACCTTTTCGAACCTCCAGTGTGCCCAGATGGCGACAAGAGGGGAGGAGGGTGGGACAAAGGTAATGTATATTTCAACAGGCAATAGAAACCAAAATCAACCAGGTAATACTGGTATTTTGGAGTTTCTAGCTGCCTTGAAAATATCTATTACCTTTTTTATTAGCAATCCCATAGACTTGGTCATGGCGGCGGGCGCCACCTGACTCGAGTTCCCTCGGGTAGCGACCGGTTCCCTACACAGAACTCAAAAGTGTGCAAAAAGGGTGTTAAAGTATACGTCGGGCGGCAACAAATGGCCCGATCCTATATAGCCGCTCGGCATGATGGAACATATCTCTAAGGTAGTGGGACGTAAAAACTGTAGGATGTCTCCAAGAGGCCACTTCCATGATGTTGGTAATGGGACTGTTACTGTAACGTGCCCAAGACACAGAAATTGCTTGAAGTTCGTCCGCAGTAACTCTGATCCCTTCTGATGCATAGCTTATGTCAATTGTCGAGTGCTTCATATGCCTGAACAATGCCACTTTTAAGCCATGTGGCAATCATACGAGTGGAGGTAGTCCCAACCTTGTTACTAAAGGTCAGGAAGAGTTGAGAGCTCCCTCGGCGAATTGGTTTAGATGCCTTAAGATAAAATCGGATCGCCCGGACTGAGTAGAGGGATCGTTCTTCTTCCATCACCTAGGATGGTGGAAAGGGAAGGTATAATGAAGGGATGATTTCGTTCGTCAGGTTTGTTCTTGGAGTGAATGTTACGCCAGTGTAGTTATTCAAGAAAAAATAGCCTCTCTCTGTTGTGGAAAGGGCCTGTAATTCACTGCAGCGGAGGCAAGCGGCTAGAGCTACAAGAAACACTGTTTTCCTTGCCAAGTGGCTCAGCCTAGAGGAACTCATAAGCTCATACGGTGGAGCCATAAGAGCTCACAGGACGATTGACAGGTCCCAGTCCAGAAACTGTCGTCGAATATGAGGTCTGTCCATGTGAAAGGAATGGCTCAAAGAGGAAAGAACGCAGTCTGTGAGAAGGTCAGTGTTGCCAGCTGCTTTGAAGACAGTGTTAAGGGCGGATTGATAAACTAGGATGGTGGAACCCTTGAGACTGCTGTTGAACAAGGTTGTGAGAAATCGGAGGTAGTCTGGCATAGGGGACGGATTGGATTGACTTGTTCCATGATACACCAGTGAAGCCATCGTTGCCAATGACTGTCGTAAATTTTGTTGGTAGAGGATCGGACGGCTCGTGAAGCAATGCGTAAGGCCTCGTCTTCAAAAATGCCAGTTGCTCAGAAGAGCTGTACGATAGTAGCCACCTGTGAAGTCGGAGGGACTGGTGGTTTGTGTGTCAGATCAACCCGTTGCATTGGGTGAGAGGTCTGGTCGATTCAGTAGGCTGCGGGGAGCGTCGATGAGGAGATCCAAGAGAATGGGGAACCAGGCCGCGGCCGGCCAGTTTGGTGCAATCAGGAAGAATTGTCCGTGAGACTTGGCGATTTTGCGTAGAATAAGCGGTAGGAGCTGAGGGGAGGGGGAAAGGCGTAGGCACATAGATGATTACAGTTCAGTGTTAGTGCGTCCACAGCCCAGGCTCGGGGATCCGGTAGTAGGCTGACGAAGAAGGGAAGTCTGGCATTGCACTTCGTGGCAAAGAGGACGACCATTGGTTGATTCCAAAGGCGGAATAGGGTGGAATGAACGGTGAAACGGTCCATTCGCTGGTTGGTGGCTTCCGGCGAGATAGGTAATCGGCAATTACATTCAGTGAACCCGGAATGTGAATGGTAGAAGACACACGCGGAGGCGAATGCAAAGTTGAACATTTTGGGAGGTGATGTGATGAAGGGACAGGGAACGTGTTCCACCTCCTTTCCGAAGGTAGGCGACAGCTGTTGTATTGTCCACATGGACTTGTACTGTGCGTCCCATGATGTGATCTTGGACCTAGTAGGACTGCACGGAGTTCCAAGTGAGTGAAGTGTTCCGTTGTGTTGGTTGGCCACGGACCGGAAATGGTGAGGTTGTCGAGGTGGGCACCCCATCCTGTTAGCGATGCATCCGTGAACAAGTGGATCTGTGGGAGGGGTTCGTGAAGAGGTACCGTGGCTGTCAGGCTGAGGATGTCAATCCACCAATTGAATGTTTCGAAGGGGAAAGAGGGATCGAGTTGTTGAGGTGGCAAATTTATGGCAAGTTACGGATCGCCTCAAAGAGCGGACCGGTAATGGTGGAATGGACGTGCCATTCACATCCAGTAAGGGATGAGGTCTGCAAAGGAATCCACGATTCCGACGATGGAGGCAAGATCCCGGAAGGTGTGTAGAGGGGTTTGAATGAATGACCTGGCGGATCGTAGATGATTTTCGATCCTCTCTGGAAGTCGAACAATACTCCTAGAACGACAAAGGACTGGGCTGGTTGAAGGCGAGATTTTGGGAAATTTATGCCCAGACCCAGTTGATGAAAAAGGGATACGATGGCGTGTAAATTGTTGGAGAGTGTAAGCGGATCGGGGTGAGGAAGGAGACAGTCGTCGAGGAATGCGTGAATGCGGATGCCTGGTTGATGCAGGTGGGCGAGGACCGGTCGAAGATGCGTGGCGCAGCATTTAAGCCAAAGGGAAAGCAAAGGAACTCGTAGACGGTTCCGTCGTGTAGAAACCAGAATACGTAGTGGACAGACGCATGAAGCGGAATGTGAAGGTTGCGTCCGCAAGGTCTAGCAAGACCGTCCAGTCGAGAGGTTGTAGAGAGTCCCGGATGGAGGACACTGTCTCCATCTGAAAGTGAGGATTGGAAATGAACCGATTTAGGGGTTTTAGATTGAAAATAAGGTGAGTTCCGCCTGATTTTTTGTTGCAAAGAAAAATGTTGCTGTAAAATCCTTGAGGGAACGGGGGAAAAACAACATGAACTGCTTCTTTTTGAAGTAGCGCGGTGATTTCTGTTCGAAGCTGAGGGAGCTGGAGATTCCAGTTCCTAAGGTGGATCTTGTACCGGTGGTTTGTGTAAAATCTTTGGCTTGAAGCTGTTGAAAACAATAGAGAAGATCGTGGGGTCGGAAGTTATCCTTTGCCAGGCTTGAGCATGGAACCGAAGACGTCCCTCCACTTCTTGTGGGGAAGGTAAAATGTCAGTAATTATCTCGGCCCCTGGGGCAAGATTGGGAGGAGGATTGTTGCTTTTTATCTAGGGTGGAGGATCGACCGCGTCCCTGGGTCGTGATGGAAAGGGCGATGCGGAAAGAGGAGGCGGAACCGGGGTATGGTCTGGTTTGTTGGTGTTCCAATCCTCTTTAGGTGGATCAGGCTTAGCAGGAGATGCGGAACGTTGACGACGGACCTGGTGATTCCTGTTATACCGAGGCTTACATGAGATATCCAGGTGTGGAGTTACCTTAGGAATTAACCGTGGAACAGGAATTCGGTCGGATTCATGGATCGGCTGATTCCGGAGAAGATGGCGAGTGGGATCGTGAAGGTTCGGCGCTGTGTTGAGATCGCCTTCTCGCAGGAGGAGTGTCGAGTTGAACAGAGCCCTTGTGAACCAATTCATCGCGTGGTAAGTCGCAAAGCAGCTTTTCCTAAAAACTTGATTGATAAGGAACGCAAGTTGACGAGTGTAGTCCGAATGTGGATCGGTGTAGAGTCATTCGCACAGTGCATTGGCTGCGGTACTGAGGACACCGGCCTGGGATGCAGCGTGGAGAACTAGCCGGAAGATGCGATCGTAGTCTCGGAGCACATAAACGGGAACCGCAGCACGTCTTGGTAGGTAGAGAGCTGATCCAAAGTCTAACTTAGTATCTGCAGTAAGGAATTCTGATTGAGGGTAAGTGTCAAAGTTCCTTGGGTTGGCCGTGCCTTCTCCGATAGGACAAAAGAAGTAATTTTCCCGGTCTGGTTGAGGCCGAGGCTCATCCTTATCCAGTTCGAGTAGGGAACCGTTGTCAAGGAGAACGCCATCGGTTCTAAGGAGCGTTGTGAAGAGTGTGGTAGACTGACCAAGTAGGGGAGGCTGATGCCGAATCCAGTGGCGAGGCCTCGAATCTTGGATACCGGATCCTTGTTAGGAGAGGGTTTATACAAAAGACAGTCTGGGATGATTCCTTCGACTGTCTTCAACAATTCCGGTAGCGGTATTTCGGAGGGAACGAGATCTCCCTGGAAAGGAGGATTGTGGTCACGTAAAGACGGGTCTAGTGAGTAATAGGAATCATAGTCTTCATGTACAGATCAATTGCTGGTGGAATCGGTGGTGGAGTAGTCACATTGGGATGCGGAGGGGGATCGACAGTCACGCCAGAAGGTCCTGCGTCGATTCCTAAGGATCGGTGTCGCTTAGGGTCGCTTGGAGACACCTCTGGAGGAAAAATGAATGCCGAAAGTGTCCGCGCTCTCGCTTTTATAAGGGAGTACTGCCACGCACATGCGCAGTAGGGACATGCAAGCAGGCGCCTGCGCACTGGAAGAAACCTCCAGGGGAACATCACACTCGAGGAATGTAATGCTAAATTATCACGTTAAGATGTTATGGCAACAAAGAAACTAAAAATACTAACGCATTAAGGAATCGTTCAGGAGCCGACCTGTGCATGTATCACTTACTTCTATTCCCAGCCAAGTACTGAGTTGCTGGGCTTTTTGATGTCTCATGACATTTCCAGCATTAGTTACAAACACCGTTGGCACTCGGAACTTGCCCTTCTCGTCGACCAGCTTCCCAAATGCTTCCTGCGCAAAAGGGAGAACCCTCCGTCCACGGACGATTACACCATCTATGTCGAACAACAAGCCAAAGCGGGGATAGTGGCGAGGCTGTAACAAATAATAAAAAAAACTTAGAATTGTTATTTCTTTTTATTCAGTTATCTTCATAAAACGATTCAATATCCAAGAGTTGCGGATCACCAGTTCACTTTTTTCCCCGCAACAGCTGATGGTTAGGCTTAGTTTGGTTCATTTATGAACAAGCAGTGAAGCAAATTACTTTGAAAATAAGAACTCATATTTTACACGATAAAAACACTGAATTTTTAAAGTTCAGTGCTATCATCGGTAATGCGAATTTTCGATAGACCAAATTAGTTGCTGGAGTCCAATACCGTCTATCATCATCAGGCGATTGAACTTTGGTTGGAAAGTTTCATGAACTCTATATCACATTTTTGCTGCTGGAAACTTAAATGATCAGGCATTCGTAGCCTCTGCAAATTTCTTCAGTTCGATCCACGTAGTTTATACCTATCCAACCAATCCAGCAGTCAAATAATTTTCCGTTTCATCATTTTCCCAAAATTATTCAATATGAAGTTCCAATACACACTTTTAACAGTTTTTTTCGAGAGTTTTCGAATAGTGCTACCCGTAAATTTGCAGCTTAGGCTAATTAAGCAGTTTAAGTTACTTAGCACAGTGGCATATTTAAAGCTGGTCTGCGAACTGGCACTGGTCCGCGAACCACAGCCACCGGTTCTTGGTGAGCAGCTGGTCAAACAAAAAAAAATAAAACATTTGAAGCTGAGGATTGTAAACAAGCCACGTCGTAATGTAAATACTTCTGTGGCCTCAATTGTTTCATCCAGCTACTGCTGATCAAGTTCACCCCCGATGCCCCCCAGCTCCCCACTCATACCACCACTACCTTAACCATTAATACCAGATTGTATGACACTTGGTATCATCATCAAAAAATATTTCCTTTCGTAAAAGGTTGGTCTTACATGCACACCAGCAGAAAATAGAACCTAGAGGAGTACATGTAGGTAATCAGGCACACATTTCAGTACGTTGTTTAAAAACACAAGATGGTGCCACAACATTGCGCATGCACTAATTACCTACAATCAAAACTGAAACTTACCATGCGAAGCAGGCATGTGTCACGCCAGCATTGCTCTATTTGAATATTGGCTATGGTTAACTTACCATTTGCTACAAGAGAAATTTTAAAAACCATTCGGCTGCCTTACAAAGGAGTTTTTTTGTTTTTTTTTTAACACAAAACCAACTTCTAATCGTTAATATTTTGCCTTTTCACATTTCAATATTAAGAAAATAGCAACTTGGGGTTTAGACCATTGGAAAGCTTGCCATCAAAATGGTACCTTCAAACGTCAAAATCGGTTGATAAGTGAAAAAGTCTTCGGTTTTGGTATATTACCGATATCTTTGGCTTTTATTTACGGATTCCAATTTCTAAAAATATTGCAAACATCGGTAAAGATCAGGATACGCCCAGCCTTAACAACTAGCAGTAAACAAAATAATTACTACCTTTCTATGACAATTTCCTTGTAAACTGGTTGTGAACATCCTTCACAGATGTGAATTGAGTGACACTCGCCATTGACCATTACCTCCTTGACATGTAAAAAATAAAAAAATAAAATTGCAGGATCTGCACCTGCTTAATTTTAGTTTTTATTGCCTAATCGAAATATATTACCTGTTTTTTAAAGCGTTTCCCTCCTTTTGAGCTTTATTTCCCTAGAAACTTGAAAGTAGGCTTCCCAGCCGGGCTTGTACTACTGCGCATGCGCAGGATTGGACTGGCTATATATACTCGGCGCAGCCGTCCGATGGCATTATTTCTCCTCACCCAGAACCTAGACTATGGAGGCCTGGGTGGGACTGAAGGTAATGTATATTTTCGGTTAGGCAATAAAACTAAAATTAAGCGGGTGCAGGGCCTGCAATTTTAGTCTTTTTATAGAAGACAAAAATATACATTACCTGTCTTTTATAGCGGACTTGTCACGTCGGAGGAGGGCTAGGATTGCTTTCCCCTCATGTACAAGCCGGCATCCCCGGGAACTAATCCCTGGCGAAGACAACCCTGAGTCCTAGACCAATTTCACTAAAGATTAAAACTATTCGTGGGCTGCGGAGCGATCCGCTGTTTCGGAAAGGGATACTTCCTAAGTGAGGTCAGGCATTTCCCCACGAAATTGTCATAATCTAGTAATGGTTAAGGAAGCAGAAGAAGGAACAGCATGCAGGGGTCTTAACACCGTGGGGGTACAAGACAGGAAATCAGAAAAAAATACCGAAATTGCCTACCTTGCTGGGAAGATGGTGCTCCCATGTGTGAGACGGACAGGCGGATGGTGTATGGCATTACAAAAGGTAGTGGTAGAAGTGAGGATCAGATATCTTCCGTAGGACGGACAATGGAAGGCATGTGAAGCGGACAGGCGGATGACGAATGTTTCTGTAGATCAGTGGACGTGAAGAGTGGATAATGTCCGAATGATGGCTGGAGAAAGGTGAACGCATGATGGGACGAACTGCGGCAGATGCAAGAGGTGGACGGTGTCTGTAAGCTGGATCGTGGAAAACACAGAAGGTGGAACATATTTTTCAGAGTTGAATCATGATGCACACGGCTGGTTAGTGAGGTAGTAGGATAGACCTTAACTGATTTTTCTGAGGAAGACGAGGCGTTGGTCGCCAGGTGCTGCGTATGGGGTTGAAGGTGTATATTGATGAAGTTGATTTTGTGAAGACAACTTCCTAAAAGGGAGGCAAGGATCGCGATTGTACCGTCCCCTCATGGCAGGCGGATGAAGCGGAACACTCGCCAATAAGGTCGTAAATGAGCAAGAGACGGATGAAAAAAATGATGTTTAGGGGTGGACACGAAATCCCAACGCTACTCCAGAAGCCTTGCCTTAACACGGGGAGCATGGTATCATGTCTGTTGAATGCGATGAAGTTCCAGTGATACCGTGGAAGACAGCGATAAAGCTTGGAGCGTTGTCATATTGCCATACTGAATACGATGATATTTTTTGAAATTGGTTCGTGGCAAGTGCTTCCTTCCAGCGTGTAACAGGAGAGGCGGAGGCTGATGTTGGTGGATCGTCATCCGGGGTGTGATAATCACAGGCTGTGGCCGAGGGATCTCGAAGTGGAGATGGTAACGGCGAGGGAGCTTCTTGGTGAAGTGTGGCTACGGTAGGTGATGAGGATGTGTCCGCAGGACGAGGATGAAGCGGCGAGCGGACCGTAGTTGAGGATGGGGCAAGTCTAAGGCGACGAGTACAGGAACTTGCAAAGTAGTAGGCCTTCCAAAGTGGGGAAGCAGGAATTGGCGAGACCCAAGCGTTACGTGCATGGAGCAGAGCATAATTTATGTGAAGGGACCGATAACGCTGGTTTATTAGCTCGAGTTCGTTAGAATATGCTTCGTTCGCAGCACGGAGGAGAGTGGCCTCTGCAGATGCTGCCGTATCCTGTAAAGATGTAATAGTAGATTGAGCGGAGCGAATAGTGTTGAGTTTCGTGACAAACCCATCCAGGTATTCAAAGAGAAATTTTAGGTTGAAGTCTAAATGTTCTTCTTCCCTGGCTGAAAGATGCAAACCCCTAGTGATTGTTGTTCGAAGCACTGGTGCGGTCGGGAACAGAGCAGGTTTGGAAGGGGATGGCACATCCGCTGGAAAGAATTTTTGAAAACTCTTTGGAGGGAACGTAGATGAAAAACGAACTGGGGAGGCTAGGGACGCCAAAGGTGGAACCAAGGAACATGGTAGTGACAGTTTCAGAGTTTTGACTGATGTTAAGGACGGCACTTTAGCGGGGACGAGACGTTGACGAGCGACCTTGATTTTTGTCGATGTTTTGATACCTGACGTTCCTGTACAGCAGGGATTGCTTCAGTGTCAGGAAAGGCAGGCTGTTTCAAAGGATAAATGGGTGGTAGCAGACCCGACGCAGGACCAACCCTCTCCAATGTCGGTCGCCACTCGCCATTTGGCGAATGGAAATCAGTAGTTGGCGACCTGAAATTTAGCCTTACTCGCCAAAATGGCGACTAGCAATGGAGAATGACACTCACAGAGCAATATCTCGGGAACCGTACAAGTTAGAGACGAACGGTATGAGGCGCTATGCTCAGATTTATAAGGGCTACGTAACTGCTTTATCTTCATTAATACTGTGGTTAAAGAGAATTCTACAATTTCGTAAATGCATGAGTTAAAAAAACCATGCATCGTGCAAGATGTCATTGGTATGTGGCGAGTAGAAATTGTGAAATGGCGAGTGCTTTGTAAGGTCTACTGGCCAAGTGGCGACTGCTATTGGCTTCACATTCGAGAAGGTTGCGCAGGACGCTTGGTGGCTTTCTTTGGAAGTGAAGGAACGGTCGGACTTGGGACTTGCACTTGGGATTGTTTAAGGGCCCGTAACTCTTCTCGCTTCTTGGCTGCACGTTGCATCCGCTGTCTTGATTGATGTTGCTTCCGTCGAATAATTGTCCAACGGTTTGGTGAAATGGAGATCCAGATACGGCAGTTACGTTCCTGTCTGTCACAATGTCTGTCGCTGGCAGCATGGATGAGGATAGAAATGGTATGTAGTGGAGTTTTCTACATGCCTTGGGTGAAGGCATATTTGCTTCCTTAGTTGCCGGTGCTTCACTGTTCAGTGTTGCTTTGGTGTTTGGTACAGGATCTTCAGACGAAGAAGAGTCGGACATGGTGAACGACGAACAGGACACAAAAACCGTAAGGCACGCAGCAATTTGAACCGCGAGGCGAGAGACTGTAGTGGTGCCTGGTGATGGAACGTGGTATCATCACCCAGTTAGCGGTTGCAGCGCTGTAGGTAGGATCGTAGTGTAGGTTGAAGAGGTACGAAGGTAGAAAAGGAGAAGCGGGGCAGCTGCGTCACTCCCCCCCCCCTTTTCTTTATCTTCATTGTACGATGCATGTATAATCGTGAACAGTCGGATCGGGGAGGAAAGGGCGCCTGTGCTATTTACCGAAATGACGGGGCGCTATGCATTTTACAGGAAACTGATGAAGTGATGGTGCCTCCAACCGTAGGGATTTTGAGAAGTGCTCTAAGCTCCCCAAGCACAAGCAAAGACCAGGGTCGAGATCAAGATGCTTTCCTTATATTCATATTCTGTCCTCTATTCTGGCTTCGGAGTGCATTCTTCATCAACACACATCTTACATTTCAACTAATGCTATTTTTAGAAATTTGGTGTGTGTGGGGGCAGGGGGGGGGGAAGGAGTTTAAAAAAAGCGTTAAAAACGTAAGTAAAGGGAGGGAGAATAGAGAAGGGAATTTGTGCCTAAAAGGAAAAATCATCAACGGACAGCGAATTCAAAACTATTCATTTTTCAAAGTGGAGAGGAGAACAAAATAGACTGCCAAAGGGGTGCCAAAGGGGTACCGGAATGTGGTTACGTAGGATCAGTCGTCCGGGAGAGTTAGGTCGGACGAGTTAGGATAGTGACATAAATATGAAGAGCGGGGAAGTTCAGTCTATGTTGAAATTAGCCCATAGTGCGGTGCGTAGAAGGATGAGGACCAGGATGTAAACGGACAAGAAGTAGATGTAGTGGGAACAGATCCCAGGCCGATTGCATGTCGTGTCACGGCCTTCATTCGAACTGACTGTATGTTCGTTTCTCTTTTGTTGTCGTTTCTCTTTTGTTGTTCGTTTCTCTTATGTTGTCTCTTTTGTATTATTATTTTCTTCTTTTTTTTTTTGAAAAACAGAAAAACAGAAATCAGGAATGGAGCCAACTACGCGTCCGCAGATTAAAATATGTCAGCACTGGGTTCGTCTAAAGGATGCCGACTGCCGGGAGGTGTGATGACGGACATACCAGAAATACTGCGGGAATGCGCGTGGACGGTAGTACAGGATGAGTCGAGGGATGCTTTCCACAGGTGTCCTGTTAATGTTGATGACAGAGCAACGATTCCAGGGACGGAAATTTTTCGGGAACGAAGAACAGGTGGAGACCTAGTGAGGGATAGGAAGTCCGGAGACTGACGTCTTAGGATAGTACAATGGACATCGAAGTTTGGTGAGGATGGTGACTCATCACAAAACAGGTCAATAAATACAGGCGAGGAAGGAGGAACAGGACCGTGTTTCGACGCATCATGGACGGGACCTTCAGATAGATGCCGTGTAGGTGAAGTGGCTGGTTCTCAAAAGAGTCAACAAAAAGTCGGGAAAGGAACAGGCAGACGAACAGAGTACGGCGGATGGAAAGCGGGTGAGAGTTCGTCTGAGGAGCCGAGAGGAACAGTAGTAGCTGGTGAAGGCAAGGATGGGAACGGAGGAGAATGCAAACGTCCTCGTATTGCACGACCACCAGGTAGGATGGGTGCTTGTGAGATGTAGGGGATGCGTTCCTTATCAGGCTGGCCCCTGCGAAAGGCATCTCTAGCTGCCTCAGATGGAAAGGAGGACAGTAGCGCCGGGAAGACGGGGGATGGTGGATTGAGAGGCTGGCAGATCGTCGAGGATCACTGGATAGGAGATATGGATGGGTCGGTAACCAAAACCGAAACCTAATTTTCGGTCTTTGTCGAAAACCGAAACCGATTTGGATTTTGTGGCGGTTTTTTTTTTTACGATGTTCGAAAAATCAAAGATTGATTTGTCGTTTTAATTTTTTTAATAATTATCATTTTCTACGCAAGCTCCTAGTCATTAAAAATAAATAAATAGTAGAGGAAAATGGTGCCACTGCTAGACCCAAGGTCTACATCGCTGCTGAAAGTGAAAGCAGGAACGAGTTAGAAGATAGTAAAACTACTGTTCCAAGAAAAAACTAGAAATATCTGGTTAAGATAGAGGATAGCAAAAACCGAAACCGAAACCACGGTTTTGTGGGCGTGATAACCGAAACCGGAACCGAAGTTTAAAAAATGAAACCAACCCATCCCTAATAGGAGAGCGTCCTGATCGGCGGTGTAGCACTTGTGGAGGCGGATGTATCCTTGTCCGAGAAGAGGACGGATCGGTCCTTCGTCCAGCTGCTCCTAAAGTCGGAATAGAGGTAGCCGGAAGCGAAGCTTCAACCGGGAGATCCTTGGTAGCAGAGAGCATCCTAGTGGAAGCCATCCTAAGATCGAGGATGAGTAGGATACGTCCTATGGAATGATGAAGCCAGCTGGTCCTGAGGCCCAGCGGATCCAAAGAAGAGGATGGAGTGGAAAGAGCTCAGGGCGGATATGTTGTCGTGAGCGCGCTAGGAGAAATGATGCCATCGGACAGCTGCGCCGAGTATACATAGCCAGCCCAATCCTGCGCATGCGTAGTAGTACAAGCCCGGCTGGGAAGCCAACTTTCAAGCTTCTAGGGGAATTATAAAGCTCAAAAGGAGGGAAAAGCTATAAAAAACAGGTAATGTATTTTCGTCGGCTACAAAAAACAATTTTAGCAGTTGTCCTGCTAGACCTACTCAATGCTTAAATATTGCTTCCTATTAATGTAACTCTTAAATCAGCTAAAGTGGTTAGCGACAGTATTGTATACTTGGTTGGAGAGCCCTTGCAATTCTGCACACAACGCCACAAACCGCTTGTTTCTAGCTGGTGGTTCCCGAGATATGACAATTTATGCATCGGGGTTCGTTAATCAATCGCCATTTGGCGAGTAGCTCTAAAATTAAGTCACCAACTGTGGATTTTTCCTCGCCATTAGGCGAGTTGCGACCGACATTGAAGGTTGATTGTGAACCTCTTAATCCGAATGTTAGCAGTGGTGGAGACTGGAGGGCGAGCTCCTCCCTCTCCTTTCTA
This sequence comes from Lithobius niger, assembly GCA_023313725.1. Taxonomy (NCBI): domain Eukaryota; kingdom Metazoa; phylum Arthropoda; class Chilopoda; order Lithobiomorpha; family Lithobiidae; genus Lithobius; species Lithobius niger. Next base: position 59,761 of record JAHWFP010030776.1, read on the forward strand.
GAGGTAAATTAAAAACTGTTTCAAAAATAAATTATGCCAGCTGTACTACCTTATTTTTAGTAGGTAATGTACTTGAAGCTGGAATACGCACCATTTAAGCCCACAGGAAATTACCTAGAACAGCCTCTCAGGCAACGCGTCCACACAATCACAACTCGATTAGAGAAGCAATGGTACAGAGTGTTCAGTGCGGCCTTGCAGCTACCAATTTCCACACATCCTCGCATCTGATAGTTTTTTACGAAGTCAAAATAAACAGCGATCACACTTGAGAACCCCAAGCAAAATTGAAAAAGTCAGGCAAAGACAGCCTTTAGTCTGCAAAGCTCAAAAGACTCCCAAGTCCTAACCTCGTATGGGACAAGTCATACCCATTACTGATTTTACGAATCTTCTGTGCACTGTTTCAACTAGATCAATATCATGAAGATAGTGTGGGAACCAAACCGGGCTAACCAAACATTTTTTCCCAATCTTCACTAGTGGAGTTTTTGCTACCTGGCCTTCGCATAAGCAGTGTCTGCATGGCTGATAGTGATGCACCTAACGCTCTGTAATTATTCCGTATTTGGCTTATTTGGCCAACAATTTTAAAATGTTTGGTATTTGGCCGAATAAAGATATTTGGTATTAAATCGAATACTTATTTTACCCGAATAATAATATTCGGTATTTGGCCGAATACTAATTTAGGCCGAATAATGATATTCATTATTCGGCCGAATAGTATTTAGATTTGTTGGTATTTGGCAGAATCATTGTTTAATAAAAAAAATTTAAATAATTTTGTTGGTCTAAGCATTTCTCTTTGGTTGGTTTTTCCTATCGGTATTCGACCGAATAATTTGGTATTCATTCAGCCTATTCAGCAATTGTTCAATTTTTGGTTAAATAAGTCAATTGTTTGGTACTGAATATTAGGTGTTTGGTATTCAGCAGTTTAAATATTTTGTATTTGGCAAGTTGAGTATTCGGTATTTTATTCAGCATGGTTGAGTATTCAGTCGTATCGTCTTCAGTGGCTAAAAGTTAGGGCTTCGACAGTGGTCCTCAAAGGTTGAAGTTTTATTTCCTGCTCAGGTAGTCTGATATTTAAGTCCAAAAGGCAATTGAAATAGGTTAGCATCAGTACTAGTAGCCTATGCTATTTATTAATCACTAATGGAGCTCATTTGGTGTGGCTACTTAAATCAACATTATTTTAAGTGGGTAATTTAACGGTGAAAGCAATGGAAACCAGCTTTTTGTAGTTACTATACCACGCGCAATGGCTGTTTGGTGTGACGTGCACATCACATGTCTGGGCTAGTCCAATCAGACGGCCAAACAGCCGTTGTTCTCGTTCGTCATTGGCTAACTCATGGTGACGTCACAGCAAACAGCCACTGCGCATGGTATAAGTAGGAAGAGGAAACCATTGCTGTATTATAAGAAGCTTAGTTTATTATTGGACTCAAATGGCTAGCTCCGATAAGTGCATAGAAAATACTGCCAACCTCGTAAAGCTGTGAACATTTCGTACCATACTCAAATCAATAAACGTACGTCTTTGCACACAACAGCTTATTTAAATAGTCTATAGTAAGAAAGAAGAAATGATTTTAATTCAAGTACTGTAGGCTACTTTTACCTGTAAATGTGAATTCACTTTAAAGTAGGTTTATTTTACGAGTAGAAAAATCGTCACAATTGTGTTTTGTAGGAACTCCAGGTAACATAGCCTAGCTGCATAATACAATTATATACTGAGTATATACGCTAGGCATGAGTCTACTTGGAATAGCACTGCATATTATTTTATTGATTGGTGCTTGTTACGAAAAATGTAACTAGTTAGTAAGGCCCCACTGACACCGAAATTCGATCGAAAAGGTTGCCGACATATGGGGTATCGGCAGCTATCGCAGAAATATCAACAACTTGGGAACCGTTCGAGATAACGACACACGGTTTAAGGCGGTTTTCTCAGGAACTCACTGAGTAGCAGCATAACTACTGTTGACTAACATTTAAAAAAAATTTTAATCGTGTTAATTATTGAATTTTTGAAGAAAACTACACTGTATTATGATAGCTGATAAAAAACCTTGGCATTCAAGTTTGGATATCGGTATCGGATTGATAAACTTGGTATTGGTGTAGCCTTACTAATTACAATTTAGTTCCCAGTCAGCCTTGTTTCAGAGCAACTAATCAGCCATCCCGCTGACTCCTCGTAACGACCGTAACATGGCAAAAGGAGAGGCAAGTCACTTTAAACTGCTCGCCAATTTTACATTTCAGTAAAATTCAACCACACGGCCTCCTTTCATGCCGTACTGATAGCATTGGTGAATGGTTAGCAAGTCATAACGTAGCATTTCTTTAATTTGCTCAATACTTCAGTGTGGCGTGCATCTGTGGTTCCGTTAGAGCTATTTATGAAAACAAGCACGTTAGAAAAAAAAAGTTGGCACATGACTGAGCGTATGCTCTCCAGTGGACTGGTGTTTCCAAATAGCAACATTCTGGGAATTTTAAACAAGTGATTGGAAAGCCGAGTGCCTGGGCCTCATGCCAACAACGAGGTGAGGGAAGGGCACAACACATGTTCAAAAAAGTCAGTTATGTAAGATTTACAATTAGCTCCTGCATGCACTAATTCCAATCCCAGTTCGCTTGTCCTGTACCAACATTAAGTTGCAAGAAGGGATCAAGAAAGCTCAAGTAGTTCAACTTTGTTTTAAAAATTGATTCGTTTCCAGAACACAACAATACTCTTCTACACAACTCACGATTTTTTTTTTAAATATGGGCCTAGAAATGTAGTTTTGAGTATAGACATATAAATATTTTTAAAAATTTAAATCAAATTTTCATGTGTATTTTAAGTTAAATACCGTAAATGCTATATTTGTGGCTGGGTCCTCAATTGCAGTCAGGTACTTTGTCAATTACGAATTAGTTGTAGCTGGGTCTCTAATTGTAGCCTAGCCGACATTTTATTTTGATTTTGAAAAAAAATCTATAAAAAAAGAGCATGCCCGTCACATGTCCTTATAAAGTAAATTTTCCTTGATGAAGCAAGCAGTCTGCATTAAAGACTGGCCTTGTGAGGATACACAATAAACTAGTCTGATAAAGAAAGAAAAGACAACTGCCCCGACTGGGACTCGAACCCAGGACATCCCGTTTACTAGCCGGGCGCTCTAACCACTGCGCTACCGGGGCGGGTACTGGCTACAGGCTCCAGCCGAGTAGATGTTGTGTATCGTGTATCCTCACAAGGCCAGTCTTTAATGCAGACTGCTTGCTTCATTTATTCTTTACCTTGTGATTTCTTTCTTTATTTAAATTTTCCTTCTAAATCGCCGGTCTCCAGATGTAGCTTGTCTCTAATTGTAGCCAGGTCAAAACAGCTTGATTTCCAATCAGTGGCCTGGGCTACAATAGTGGGATTTACGTTAAAGGGACATAAATCACTGTTGGCTTTCCTGCATGACTCAGTTTTACGAAATGAGTTCGAACGTATGTAAATGTTGCCAACACTCTCATTTCTTGTTTTTTTTTTCCGTGCGAGGTGATTTTGCGACATTAACCTGTGTATTCTCAACGGGTCGCACGATATACCGGAAGGATTTATGTCTTTTTAAGTGTGTTAATTTAGTTTTCAATTTAATTAAAACAATAACAATATTCTCAACAATATCAGTCTTGACGCTTCAGTTGACTTGTTGGGGTAATGCTTCCAACTTCGCCCGAATGGAGGGGGAGTAACTCAAGGGACAGGGGAGGGGCAAGGAATAATACCGCTTCCACACTGCACCCCGAACACCGTGTTTGGTGTTTGGGCCCCGACTTCTATCCACAGGCAAAACCCATCACCCCTTCTTCCATACCCCTTTCCATACGGAACTCTAACATCTGGACCTGAGTTGGAGTCCAGTGTGTAAATGTCAGGCTCGGGCCGAGTTCGGACTTTTTCATAGTGTGATAGAGATAGCCTATAAAAATGCTCAGGATTCTTGGTCAGTCTTTGCAAGAACATCTTTTGTTAACTGATTAGAAAACAAACATGAACTCGACTGATGTTTAAGGTAAGGTTTAACTGAACCCAAGTCAAAACAGGAAATAAGCTTTCCTGTAAAGTTTCAGACATCACAATGTTTGAAAAGCAATCATCAACTGGATGATGATTTCCTGACAGGAATGTAATTTCCTTCAGCTACCAGACCGTCACCCGGTACGACCCTAACCCAGACCCGGACGCCACGCACTGACATTTGAATATTTCCACCGGCAATAAATGAACACACCTTTGTCATTTCTTTTCTGGGGAGGGCCAGTAAGTAAATCATGTTTTCATTATTTAACCGAGTTTAATAGTCCATAACGAAAGCAGTTGATGCCTCACTCAGTATGACCTGGCGTCACCCAGCATGACCATAACCTATTAGGTGTCGATTGTGAATGTGACGAGTACCCCATGGAATACAGTTATTTATGCATGATGGTCCACAAAAAACTGACGACCCAACATTTTTAAGTCCAACTTTTCTAGTTAGCACCCCTCAAAACCAGGAGAGGACAGAAATCAAAGCTAATGAAACTGAAAGATTCTGCCCTCCCCTGGTTCTGAGGGGTGCTAACTAGAAAAGTTGGACTTAAAAAATGTTGGGTCGTCAGTCTTTTGTGGACCATCCTGTATTGTTCATTGTTGTATTATTGAACAACTACTCCTCTGCCCTTTAAATAATTGAGGTCTATTGGTAACTGAATTTACGCTTACCCAAACGAGCCAAAGACACATTCCATGGTTAAACAACAGATGTCTGTACAATTTCTGCTTTATTCACTGCATGGAAGAATTTATTTTCAAGCAACAAAAAATGGCGTTGGTGAAAGTAGCCAGTATTTAGGCAAAAGTTAACGTTATTCGCATCGTTTTCACAACAAGGAAAAGTTAACAGTTTAGCAAGTAACAGTAACTTGTATGTTGTAAGGTGACCAAAGTCTCCCGAAAGGAAGTTTCAGCCTTTTCTGTCGCATTGTTATTTATCCTCAGATGCCTGAAAACAGCCAAAAGATCTTAACTGTAAAGACAAGTGTCTATTAGTCGCCACGCTCATATATATGTATATTTGATCTGCATGTTTATCGTTTATCTACATCGCATGTGTCTTGATGTAGATAATAATAATTAGTCATCACTACATTTAAAAAAAAAATCTTTGTATCGAAATTTTTATACACTGAACTTTTTCTGCATCTTATTCAATTTGCTTCATTCATTTTGTGTTTCTTTTTATTCATCTGGCAACCACCAGTCGTGTATTGGTTGCCCAGACCGGGGCAATTTGACTGTAATAATGAAGTTTCAGGTGCGAATCCCACAACAATTTCCACGTTTTCCAGGTGCATCCCACGAAAGTTTCCACGTGTTTTACAAGTAATTCAGTTCCGGAAATATACTCTCTGCCCGATGCAAGGCTCGAAATAAGTGGTATCGCATCGCAATTTGCACCACAATTTTAGACATTCGCGATACAAAATTGAAACTTGCGTAGCAGTTTAGCAATTTATAACTATGTTAAACAATTTTATAACTATGTTAAAACATCTTTTGAAAGAGACCCAGCCGATTTACAATTAAAACACTGCGAAGCAAATGTTAAAATTTGCCAGCATGGAGCAAAAACAACAGCATATGCCCAGCTAAAAGTTAAGAAAACTCAACTACTGAGGCATAAATTAAAGCTGTTTGTTAATCCCAATTCTAACAGAACTTGAAGTTTTATTCTAGCCGCAATCAATGAAGCAACAATCGCAATACTACAAAGCATGCCATGCATACAAATTAGAAAACGCAAATAATGCAATTTATAAGTCAGACGAACGCTTTCCCTGCCCACAAAAGTAACTATGCTTCATGAAAATTGCTCACCATTATTTTGCCATTATTAAGCAAATTTTTAGTTTGCATCGCAATAAATCAAAACATTTTGGGGGCATTTCGAGAGCTCTGCTGCCATAACGCTCTGAACGAGTCATCAAACGGGGCGAGGGATAATCGTCTAACTGGAAAATCGCATAATTGGAAGAACGTATACCGTATAACAGTATAACGGAAAGTCGTCTAACGGAATATCGTATAATGGAAAATCATCTAAACGAAATATCTTATAATGGGTAATCGTATAGTGGATAAACGTCTAACTGGATCAACGTATAACTGCGGTTTCTGATGTTATACGTATAGCCGCAGCGAGCGCGGCAGCGCGAGCGAGGCAGGGACATTAGACGATAATCCATTATACGAATTTCCAGTTAGACGATAATCCATTATACGAATTTCCAGTTAGACGGTTTTCCATTATACGATATTCCGTTTAGATGCTTTTCCAGATTTTTTTTTTAGGCAGATTTTAGACAATTATCCCATTAGACGATTTTCCAGTTAGACGTTCGTCCGACGCCCCTCATCAAACATCACGAAAAAAATTGTTGAAAAAAAATAGCCCATCCAAAAGCACTAAAAAATTATGCTCGATAAATAGCAGTATGGGTATCAGTGCCGATGTGCCTTCCCCCCCCCATTCCCCCTCCAGGCCATTCTAAACCATGCGCAATGGCTGTTTGCCGTGACGTCATTATGAGTTAGCCAATGACGAACGAGAACAACGGCTGTTTGGCCGTCTGATTGGACTAGCCCAGTCCCGTGATATGCACGTCACAGCAAACAGCCATGGCGTGTGGTATAAGCCTATCCAGCAGTCCGTGCACGGAACTACAGCCCAATAATTAAATACAAAGGCAAATGGTATTTTTTCAAGAATCTCTTTTTCCCCCTCAAATCTTCACCTTTCTTTTCTCCATAATTTCTACGTTTCCACTCCAAAATAATAAAAAAAACCACTTCAAACACGTTTGACTGAATGAAGAAAAACCTTACCGTACAGAAAAGCTAATATTCAGTATAGAAGAAAGCACCTGAAAATATCGTAAGTTTAGACCGTTAATCAATTTAAAATCACATATCATAATTAGTAATAATTGTGCTGGCTGCAAGTCAATTAAGAGTTGACAGCTGTGTTTACATTGGTTTAGTCATCCTTGCCTATTAATTTTTAAGCGCTGCTTGATGCGAAGTAGTGCTGAAGTACTACTCCATCCCGAGCTTTTGTCGGTCAAGTCTAGTCTTGTCGTGTCTCCACAATAACTTTTGAACTTGTTTAGGGGTAGATACCTGCTTTTTTTTTTCACATTTTTAGCATACCTACTTTTCATTTTTCACATACCTACTTTTAATTTTTTTTTACATTTTTAACATATATACTTTTCATTTTGCGTATACCTATTTTCATTTTTTGATTACTTTTTTCGCATTTTTCACCTTCATCTTTTCATTTTTTTCCACATTTTTCACAAATCTACTTTTCATTTGCCAATTTTCGCACATGTATTTTTAAATTTTTTTCACATTTTTCGCATAACTACATTTCATTTTCGGCGTCACTATTTCTTCCTTTTAAATACAACAGATACCAGTGTTTCATAATTCTTTAGTTGAACATTTTCTTTACCAGTAGTGTAATCTTTGTAATTTCTCTAATTTCAGTTTTTGTTTGTTTTTTGTTTGCTGTTTCAGGATGACTTTAAAGTTTGTTATAATAAAGATAATGTCACATCCACATTTTTTCACATCCACAACTATTCAGCTCGTGTAGTTATTGATTACACATTTATGACAAGATTTAAGATAAAAAAAAATTTCAAAAGTCAGATCGGTCTTCGAAAATTCATATACTTAACTTTAGGCGCTTGTCGCTACAAAGGCATTTGTTTAATATTTTGCATTTTTACCAGTTGTTGATTCCGTTTTGAGTTTTTACTCGACTTTGTGTGTTTTGCCTTTTTTCAAACCACTGCTCGTATTTTTCAAATTTTATTACACATTTCTTTACCATTTTCAAATGTTCACATTTTTTCAACCACTAGTACCCCAGCCTTCCTTCTGATTCATTTAAAATTTTGCACATGCATTCTATGCTTTACTTGCAAATTTAACTTCGAAAATTAGGACAATTGGGCAAACCTCACTTTCAAACATCAAAACTTATTGGAAGTCAGTTTGATGATGTTACCTTTCTAATTACCATTTTAATGGGTTTACTCGAGTTTGTACTGTACGTTTGCCTTTTTATTCACACCACCACTCCTATTTTTCACATTTTAACCATTGGCAAATTTTCGCATTTTTACATTTTTACTGGCAGCACCCTGTAGGCTACATTTTGTACGTATTGCTGATGTCACTGATATTATTAAAATTGCAGCCGAATTTCTTTAAAATTTGTTTTGCTACTGTAGTGTGTGGAACCTCACGAACCAACCTTCGCCAATGTCGGTTGCCACTCGCCAAACGGCGAGGAAAATTCAGCGGTTGGCAACTTGGTTTTTAGAGTTACTCGCCAAAATGGCGACTGATTAACAAACCCTGATGCTTAAATTGTCATATAATTTTTTTTTTTTTGTCATATCTCGGGAGCCGTATTAGCTAGAAACAAGCGGTTTGTGGCGTTGCGTGCAGAATTACAAGGGTTCTCCAACCAAGTGTGCAACAATGTCGCTAGCCACTTTAGTTGATTGGAGAGTTAGATTAATGCAGCATTAAGTAGTAGCACAACTGCTAAAATTGTTTCTACATGGCGAGGAGGTAATGACAATGGCGAGTGCATTTAAATGTCTACCGGCCAAATGGCGAGTGACACACAATTCACATTCGTGAAGGTTGTCACGACCGTCAATCTAGTCGCAATCGCCACTTTCCCACAAGACCTTACAAAGTACTCACTGCATTTCAGTTTTACTAGTCATGTACCTTATCTTTCGTGTTTTTTTTTTCTTTTTCAAATTTATGCCTTTACAAAATTGTACAATTTTCTTAATCTAAGGATTCTGCCGCAAGCCATTCGTTTCTATAGCTTCTACATTTCCCCGAAATATTGCTGTTTGAATGTCATTCTTATGGCCGGATTAAACCTCAACGCCTGGTGCTTAAGATTTATTGTGGCCCTGCCCCCCCCCCCCCCCCAATCCGCAAAAAAAGTTGTCTTTTTTTGATTTAAAAATAGTACCTTATTTTTTGCATGACCATGAAGCCTGTGGCCTGGTGCTTTAAGCACCCAAAGCACCTCCATTAATACGGCCATTGTTATTTGCTGTTACTAGTTGCCTTTTTTGCGAATAGGACTAAATTAAAGTAGCCAGCTGTTGATATTCCTTCAGCAAACGGCGAGTGGCGACCGATATAGGAGAAGATTATGTGTGAGCCAAACGCTTCCTTTTTTTTACACTAATTACCACCATATTTAAAAAAAATGGAATAACTGAGACTATAGGATACGTTTTTTCAATGGAATTTTAAAAAGTTAAACGCAATTCCCAATTGAAATCAAAAATCACAACTAAAATCAGAATTCGCTTAACCCTACAATTTTGCTTTTCAGATTTCAGGTTTTCAGAAATGAAGGCTGCCTACCAAGACCGTTATTTTAGTTTCAAGGGTATTCACCATGCACTTCAATCCCTTCTTAACAACTGGGTATGTTTATTTTAGCACAACTCGCACATTCCAAGATGGGGGTTCACAATTACGTAAGCCTTAGGAGAACACTCACATGGCTTTCCCTTCATGTCAGATACGCTAGACAAATCGTCTCTGACTGACGCACACACACACTGCAATGGCATTGGAAACCCTGCCAACCACACAATGCCTTTTTTGAATTCGAGCCAATCCAAGTCAGATTTCAGAGTTCAGGTTTAGACAACCAAAGGAAAATGAGACACGATTGCTTTGTTTCTAAACTGCATAACAACTAATTTGCTTTCGACTTTGGGTAATTTACAAATAGTCAACCAACTACCACCGAAGAAGTATTGGGAAGACTGGATCGTCGATTGTAATTGGATTTCCAACAATTTTATTGGCTGCATGCATTGTCATCAAACTGAAGCCCAATGCTGGCGTGTCGAATTGGACAAGTTTCAAAATCGGATAAAGGCAAACACTGGCACCGACCACTATTATGCAGCTAGCGAACAACCAAAGATGCGAGTGCTGCTGCCCACTTGGCAAGATTTTTTTTCATACATGCGAATGAATTAACTTCCAAACGCTTGAACAAAATTGTTAATTAAAAACTGCTGATGGTAAATAAACTACGATCGCCGCCATTAAATGTTGACATAAGGGAGCGGAGCGTGAGATTATACTTGGTGAGAGGAAGGGCAGTTTCCCCGAGGTTGGGGTTGTGCTGGGCAGCTGCACCTACATTAGTCTTCCCTCCTCAAACTCCGTTTCTCCTCCTCCTTCCCCCACCCTTACTTTTTTCATCCCATCCTCTTTTTATTTTAGTACTGAATCCTCCACATTTTTTTCCCAGGATAGTTTTATTTTTATTCTCAACTTCGAAACAATACTTCGTTGATAGATAACGCGGTTGCAGGTTTCTCGTCAACCAGACTTGTTGATCCTCAACATTGCGACATTCCTTGTTTGTTTGTAAAATGCATACTTCAATGTGAAATCCAAGATGGTTACGGTTAGAAGTGAATTGAGACCACCCAGATTTATGCTTGGCCCCAGATTACTTCTTCCCTCGCCGTCCTTTGCACTAGGACTTGCGAACCAGACTTGCTCGATTTACCGAATGCCGTTTCGGATTCACTTTCCACGGCATCTTTGGTTGCCGAATTGTACGTCGTTTATAAGATTCTCGTTTTGGTTGTCTAGCGGAGAGGTCCCATCCACACACCTCGACGTGTGTGGAAGTTGTGGTCTAGATGGCAGGCACCGTTCGGTCGGCGTTTATAGCACGAGGGCAAACGGTGCTGTCTATTTGGGCACGATTTCGATTTAAGACGGTCGCGTGTTGGAGCATGATGGCGCAATTGCGAACCATGCACCTGCTCGCGTGTACGCGGGTGAAGCCGCCTTATGGGTAGCTTCTGTCAGTGACTAGCCTGTCTATGTGGTTTAGCTCGTATAGCCAGGCTGCGTCACACCCCCCCCCCCACTTTCCTTAGAGTTAGGGCTAAAAATCCATAGCCAAAGCATATTATTTTTATACATATAACTCTTACACCTGTATATAAAAAGAAAGTCGAAAGATATTTGCAAAATTGCTTACAGGTTCCCTTCCCGGTGAAACTTTTGCCCAGCGTCAAGTCTGATTGCAAACCTACCACGGGTGGCCAAGAAAAAACAGTTAAACTTGTTTACTATGTTTTTCTCCTGGGTAAATTTATTATGACGTCCTGTTCGGCCCTTACTCTAAGGTAAGTGGGGGGGGGGGGGGGATGTGCCCAGCCTGGCTATACGAACAAAACCACATAGACAGGCTAGTCACTAACAGAAGCTACCCATAAGGCGGCTTCACCCGCGCACACGCGAGCAGATTAGAACAATGAAAAAATCAGATTAGAACAATGAAAATAAACCTATCCAAAGCGTAATTTAATTATCTTTCATTTGGCACCTCATCTTTCTACGCTACGGGCTTTACTTCTGGAGGACTAGAAGGGCACACACATAAACAAACCGGACATTTTAATAGCGTGGATTCCTCATATTTTTGCTTATTTTCCTTCTGACTCAGTTTTGCAACATTAGTTCAAACGTATGGAAATGTTGCAAAAACTAAATACTTGAAGGATGCACGAAAATAAGGAAAGGTTATGTACTTTTAATACTTTACGAAAAATGGCTTTAAATGCGTGAGCTCCAGTCACTACACGATGGAAGCTGGAGCATGTCAAGATTCGTCTGTGCAAAACGATGTCACCGAGGATGCCACACAACACGATTGCGCATGTTCGATTCGTCTGCGACGAAATGACGTCACAATATTTCAGTCATGAGGCGACTGAAGTGGAGCACATTTGATTCACCTGTGAAATGACGTCACACACCGTCTTAAGTCATTACGTGATTGATATAAGACAAAAATCGCTGGAAATAATATTAAGGAAAATTGGAAATTAGCCAATAGCGAAAATCGTACACTAGAAATAACGTAGTTCAGTAAGTCACCTTTGTGCACTTACGTTTCGTCGGAGTGGCATGACCCGGATTCGAACCGGCTACCCAGTTCGCCCCCAGATCACTTGCATAGCGCCTTAATCGCTATGGCCACATCCTCCACTGGCATAAAGATAACTCACTGAACCCGTTATTAAGGTCACAACCGTGACCAGGGCTCCATTCGACCGAAATTCACTTGGCCATAGACAATGGAGAGGGAAGACAAATCATACACACACAAGGCTCAATAAAGGAGTGGAGGATGTGGCCATAGCGAGTAAGGCGCTAAGAAAGTGATCTGGGGGCGAACTGGGTAGCCGGTTCGAATCCGGGTCATGCCACTCCGACGAAACGTAAGTGCAAAAAGGTGGCTTACTGAACTACGTTATTTCTAGTGCATGATTTTCGCTATTGGCTAATTTCCAATTTTCCTTAATATTACGTGATTGAAGCAGAGCACGTTCAATTTGCTTGCGACGCAATAACGTCACACACTCGTCTTTCAGTGATTAAACGATTGAAGCAGAGCGTGTTCGATTCGCCTGAAATTCCTTCACAACATCTTTCAGTCATTACGTGATTGAAGCTGAGTGCATTCCTATTTTAAATATGTGATGCTGATTTTGAGATGCACTAAACAGTGTCTCAAGATCTCTACACGGCCGAGAGCAAAAAAGAGACCAGAAATCCCATCGACATTAGCCACCAGAATGAATGTCCGGTGAGCGGACTTTGAAATGAAATGCATTACTACAGCGGAAGTTATCACCCAGTTTTCAGTGGCCGTCGTGGAATTTTAGCGCTGAAGCCAATGGCCCTGCAATCTGGCTCCCACTTTGAAATCGGCACTGGGCGTCTTAGTTCGGAGGCGAAGAGCATAAACTTATTGACAAGTCATTATTATTAGTCACAGCTTCCAGCATTGTCGTAACACCATGCAAATTTGGCTGATAAATATGGTGTATGACAAGACATAAATTCAGCCTCGGGTACTTTCTCTTCTTTGGTGGGCCAAATTTGCGCAAAATTCTTGCCAAGATGCAGCTGTCAGACTTGTCATACTTCTAAGTGGATGCGTTATTGTTAAACAAACATGTTCACTGTGCCAAATTTTAAATTCTGCCGCTGTGGGTTGGACCTGACTTGGGACTTGAAGAATCGGGAAAAAATTATAGTAAAAATAGCACGGATTCACAGAAATTAGATCAAATAAAGGCGTAAAAAATATTACCAAAATAGGGAGAGGTTTCGTTTTATTAGGCTACAAGGCCTTGAAAAAGTAACAGGCTTCAGAAACAAAGCTATAGTGTATTTTAAGTTTAACCCAACTGAATTTCAGGCTTATTTGTCACGATGGCTCAATCAGTGTTGCATACCCACAGGGGCTTGCCTTCGCACGGATACAGATTCTATACATATAATAAAAGGGGTGACACCAACCAGAAGTCTTATCGTAAAACGTTATTAGAGTCGATTAGACTCTTATGCGAACGGTTTGTCTGTCTGTCTGGGTGTCTGTCTGTGTTTTCGCGCTATAACGTTTTAACGAATTATCGGATTTCTGTCAAATTTTGCATACACATTCTATGGGACATTTCTAGGTCTAGGTTCAAAAACGGTCAAATCCGTTGGGGAAATCCTCTGCTAGAAATAATCAAAGATTTTTGTTCGCATCAAACGTACGAGGTTCGTTATTTTTTCTTCAGCCGATTGACGTCATCCATCCACGACAAATTACTGGGAACTATGTAGCCTTCGTCAGTGGCTGATGTCACCACCAACCGACCAATGACTGGCAACTTGATCAATTGTTTTCTACATACCACTGACGTAGGCACTGATCTCGTACGTACGAACTGGATAACAAAGTTATATAGTCTAATGCCGGCTGCGCCAAATCAACGTAGGCTTGGGCTACTTGTTTAGACAATCTTTCATGACTTTAATGCGTAGTACTTTTTACGGAAGGGTGGGTGAAGGAGAAATATTTAAAACAACTTCTACTGTATGACATTTGTTTTTTCGCTGTTAAAGGAGGGGAGGGGGAATCAAATTCATAAAACTACTTTTGAGCAATAACTGTGCTATCTCGATATTTCATCCTCATCAGTCGTGCGATATGGCAACGTCGCATAAATGAAATGCGCAAAACGCCGAGACTAAACGGTTTGGAGGCCTCCCGTATCAAAACTGCCAAACGATGCTGGATATTTTTAATGTCGATTCAGTTCACTAGCCGTGCGTGCCGCCATGGCATCCGACGCAGTTGATCAAAACATGTATGGGGAGATTGAGGCAAAAAAGCTAGAAATGCAAGCGACCACTAGTTTTACGGTTGCATACGCGTCGTGGAACCGCGGCCATGAAATCATTTGGGTGTTAGGATTGTATTCTTAGGAGGGGTATCACACGTGTTAGACGATTAGTAGCCATACCGATCGCTGTATGCAAGAGGAAACAAATCGACTCTCACTATAATTGGTTTAATCAGGTTTATTCAATTTTAAGCTTACACGCTATTATTAACTCAGACTGCACGTCTTTATTGATAACTTGTCTCACGTTCAAAGTCATTATTTGTACTCTACGTTGTGCAGAGCAACCTGAGAAGCGTTTTAACATTGAGGTAAAAGCCCCAGCCAATACCGACTGAGCGAAAAGCTTCTCAGATCGCTCTGGACAACCTAGTGGTACAAATAATGACTTAGAAAGTGAGACATGTTAACCCATAACCGCCTGAAAAAACCTTCAGACCTTTTTTTAGAGTCCATACTCAGGTCGGTTCTCGGATTCGAACCGGCATTCTCTTGGTTCGGAGCCGACGACGCTGACTACTGGGCTGTGACTGCCGCTTTGCTCGGGGTCCCCGGGGACCCCTCACAAAGCTCGCGCTGGGACTTAGTTTTTCGCTCTTATACGTTGAAGGCGTGCGGTTGTATCTAGGCGGTTATGGGTTAACAATAAAGACGTTCAGCTCGAGTTCCAGGGATTACAAGTGATTAAAAAGAAGAACGGATTGGTGTACGAAATGACTTTGGCTGGATTCACCCCTTTCATCATGTATAGTACTCTGTAACAATGCGACTCATGAGCGACGGAAGAAAAGCCCCTGTGTGCATACCCATCATCGTTGCGTTAACATGTACAACTTAGTGTTAAGCGTTACCAGATCCTTTTTGTCAGCACGATTGTGTGAGCGGCTACGTCTTCCCGGATTGGGGTGGCTTTAATTGATGGCCGCCATTGTTTTTGTAGCCATCTTGGATATCAACAAGGCACTCTGCTACTGAAAACGTGCAATCGATTATCTGTGTTGGTTCTGTGGGGAACTCACGATAGGCCGCGGACACTATATTTCTGTAGCCTACCAAAGTTGGCTGATACATCAACAACAACAAATCCGAGCGCAGTTAACCTGTGAAGACAACATAAATCAACTTTAAATATTACTAAAGCTTCGTTTCTTTCCACATTAACCCTCTATCGCTAGAGTCACCGTAGTCGTCATCGCACGGCTTGGTAAAAAACAAAACAGTCCAACACATAACGCGAGCGCCACGAAAGCTGGGCAAGTACAGTCCAATGGTTAGCATCATCGTCGCCAGATCAAGAGACTGCCGGTTCGAATCCCACGGCCGCCTCAAGTGTATGGGACTTTAGCTAGATCCTATATAAGGTTTGTCGAACACGTATTCTTTGTGAAACTCTTGAACAATACCTTTAGTGAAATTCCCAGCGTAGTACTGAAGACAATTCCGACTTTTCTACAGGGAATGTAAAAAAAAAAGAGGTGCAGCCATCTGCTACGACGGTTGTGGTTTAAGACAGCAGCAAAAAATATTTCAAGTGAAAACCCCCTTTAAAGTATTTAATAGCAGTAGAAAAATCTTGTCATTTGTTTTTTGATCAAACTCCTGTTACTATACGTAACACGTAATTGATAAAATAAGTAGATATTTCATGATCTTCTCGTTTGATAAGATATTAATTGGAATTGAGCAGTATTGTTTTTAAAATTATTAAATTAAATTTTTATTCGTAAAGTCAGAGCAATTACTCATTAGAATTTTATTTAAAAAAAATCATTAACAGTATAAAAAATCCAATTAACATGACTAAAAAGTTTTCCAGAATTTTCAGCTTTCCCTTTCAGTTCTGTAGCCTACCACGACGCCCCAAAAATTCTTGACGTTTAGTTGCTCTTGGTACAGTGGCCTACATCAGATCCCCACTCTGCACTCTTCTCTTATGCTTGCAGTTTATGATGTAGCGTAATTTTAAAAAGCCAGCACAAAATTGCAAGACACAAACTGTGGTAGCACCAAAGTAGAGGCGTATAGAATTCGCGGCTGTGATTTGATCCCACGGGTCTCCCCACAGCTTTGCCCAAATTATCTGAAGACCATTTTTTCTCGCTTTTTACTCCCAGTTTATACACGAATATCTACATATATATAATTACACAAGTTCCGCAATGCAGCGGGCATCTGCAGCGCAGCAGCAAGCAGGACATACGATGCCATCTCCGCCATCTACCGACGGAACGGCAAATTATATGAGTAGCAGCCAAGGCCCGCTGAGATAGTAGCTGCGCCCGGAACGCAACGGCCAGCAGCGCGAACATACGATGCAATCTACCGACCCAACGGCAAATTAAATGAGGGAGGGGGAGCGAGACGACGCGGAATGAGCGAGCGACTCCGCTAGTTACTGTATATTACTGCACAATGAATATTACTTATGGATTCCGTTCCGTATTAATGGCTTAAGGCGTCCTGAATCCGCGCGTCTGCATTCACATCAGTTAGTAGGAAGTACACCAG
>JAHWFP010030776.1:89430-104030 GCA_023313725.1 Lithobius niger
AAACATTAAACAGTAAATGTAATTTTTTTTTAAATTTAAAATAGTACCTTAGTTTTTGCGTGACCATGAAGCCTGTGGCCTGGTGCTTTTAAGCACCCAAAGCACCTCCATTAATACGGCCACTCTTAGGGCGCGTTTACGCAACGATTCGCCTTTGCATTCTCGCAGCTAGAAGCTAGAAATTATCTGAAATTCCAACATGGCGGCTGTTTTAGCCCTACAAGCTCGCAACGAATCGCGCCTGTAATTGAGTTCAGAAGCCATTGGGAAAATGGTTTCGTCAGGAAGAATTCTTTATCTTATTGTCACGCATTATAAGACAGCAAGCATTTTCTCAAGCGATGTCGGATTTAGCTTATCCAGGTAGCATTGTTACCATGGAAACGACATCTTTGCCATCGCAATTACATCCTATCTGCGAGAATGCAGAGGTGCGTTGTTGCGTAAACGTGCCCTTATTCTCTGTTACTAGTTGCCATTTTTTGCGAATAGGACTAAATTAAAGTATAGCCAGCTGTTGATATTCCTTCACCAAATGGCGAGTGGCGACCGATACAGGAGAGGATTATGCGTGAGCCAAATGCTTCCGTTTTTTTTTTACACCAATTACCACCATATTTCACAAAAATGGAATAACTGAGACTAAAGGATACTTTTTTTTAATGGAATCTTTAAAATTTTAAACACAATTCCCATTTGAAATCAAAAATCACCTAACCCTACAATTTTGATTTTCAGATTTCAGGTTTTCAGAAATTAAGGCTGCCTACCAAGACCGTTATTTTAGTTTCAAGGGTATTCACCACTTCAATCCCTTCTTTAACAACCGGGTATGTTTATTTTAGCACAACTCGCACATTCCAAGATGGGGGTTCACAATTACGTAAGCCTTAGGAGAACACTCACATGGCTTTCCCTTCATGTCAGATACGCTAGACAAATCGTCTCTGACTGACGCACACACACACTGCAATGGCAATGGAAACGCTGCCAACCACACAATGCCTTTTTTGAATTCGAGCCAATCCAAGTCGGATTTCAGAGTTCAGGTTTAGACAACCGGAGGAAAATGAGACACGATTGCTTTGTTTCTAAACTGCATAACAACTAATTTGCTTTCGACTTTGGCCAATTTACAAATAGTCAACCAACTATCGTTGAAGAAATGTTGGGAAGACTGGATCTTCGATTGTAATTCGATTTCCAACAATTTTATTGGCTGCATGCATGTCATCAAACTGAAGCTCAATACTGGCGTGTCGGATTGGACAAGTTTCAAAATCGGATAAAGGCAAACACTGGCACCGACCACTATTCAGCTAGAGAATAAATGTGGGTGGGCAACCAAAGATGCGAATGCTGCTGCCCACTTGGCAAGAGTTTTTTTTCATACATGCGAATGAATTAACTTCCAAACGCCTGAACGAAATTGTTAATTAAAAATTGCTGATGGTAAATTAACTACGGCCGCCACCATTAAATGTTGACATACAGGAGCGGAGCGTGAGATTATACTTGGTGAGAGGAAGGGCAGTTTCGTTGGGGTTGGGCTGGGCAGCTGCACCTACATTAGTCTTCCCTCCTCAAACTCCGTCTCTCCTCCTCCCCCTTCCCCCACCCTTACTTTTTTCATCCCATCCTCTATTTATTTTAGTACTGAAACATCAATAATTTGTTTTTCCCAGGATAGTTTTATTTTTATTCTCAACTTCGAAACAATACTTCGTTGATAGATAACGCGGTTGCAGGTTTCTCGTCAACCAGACTTGTTGTCCTCAACATTGCGACATTCCTTGTTTGTTTGTAAAATGCATTCTTCAATGTGAAATCCAAGATGGCTACGGTTAGAAGTGAATTGAGACCACACAGATTTATGCTTGGCCCCAAATTACGTCTTCCCTCGCCGTCCTTTGCACTAGGACTTGTGAACCAGACTTGCTCGATTTACCGAATGCCGCTTCGGATGCACTTTCCTCGGCTTCTTTGGTTGTCGAATTGTACGTCGTTTATAAGGTTCTCGTTTTGGTTGTCTAGCGGAGAGGTCCCATACACACACTTCGACGTGTGAGGAAGTTGTGGTCTAGATGGTACCGTTCGGTCGAGTTTTATAGAACGAGGGCAAATGGTGCTGTCTATTTGGGCACGATTTCGAAGAGTGCCGTTTAAGACGGTCGCGTGTTGGTGCATGCTGGCGCAATTGCCAACCATGCACCATGCACCTGCTCGCGTGTGCGCGGGTGAAGCCGCCTTATGGGTAGCTTCTGTCAGTGACTAGCCTGTCTATGTGGTTTGGCTCGTATAGCCAGGCTGCGTCAAGCCCCCCCCCCCCCCACTTTCCGTAGAGTTAGGGCCGAAAATCCATAGCCAAAGCATATTATTTTTATACATACAACTCTTTACAAGATATTTCTATATTTACACCTGTATATACAAAGAAAGTCGAAAGATATTTACAAAATTGCTTACAGGTTCCCTTCCCGGTGAAACTTTTCCCCAGCGTCAAGTCTGATGGCAAACCTACCACGGGTGGCCAAGGAAAAACAGTTAAAATTGTTTACTATGTTTTTCTCCTGGTACATTTAACCACATAGACAGGCTAGTCACTAACAGAAGCTACCCGTAAGGCGGCTTCACCCGCGCACACGCGAGCAGATTAGAACAATGAAAATAAACCTATCCAAAGCGTAATTTAATTATCTTTCTTTCATTTGGCACCTCGTCTTTCTACGCTACGGGCTTTACTTCTGGAGGAATAGAAGGGCACACACATAAACAAACCCAACATTTTAATAGCGTGGATTACTCATATTTCTGCTTATTTTCCTTCTGATGTATGGTTCTCCATTTTTTTTTTTATTTACTTGTTCCCTATATTGTAGCCAAAAAAAAAAAACGTTTTTCGCTACAAAAAACAATTGAGGTAACCTTTTGGTAAAAAATAAGTTTAAACAGTTTTTATGAACTTAAAATGCCAAACTTTGCCATACATTTTTTTACCACGCAACCTAACCTAACAACAACAGGAAAAACAAAACAAAAACAACAGTTATCTTTATTTCTTCCTTAAACATTTTTTTCCAAGTTTTATTATTTTTTTGAGGTGGTCAAACGAACAGTGCCCGCTTAACAGTTGCCGAAGTTTCAGTTCGGTCAGCTTTAATTTCCGTAGTTGGGTTCCAAGCTTGACCGTCAGAGGGCGGTCGAAAAACGTGGCCGGCTACGTTTCGGTATTTATTACGTGTGAAATCAAGTCGCGCTCGGAACGTGGCCGTGGTGTGGAGCGACTTGGAGCGGCACGGTACGGTACGGTACGGTACGGCCACAACGCGCGACGAATTATTACGTGTGAAATCTGTATTACACTCTTAATGCTAGTATTAACTTTTCCTAAGGATGGGTTTATACAACGAGTTGCCTTTGCATTGTAGTAGCTAGAATTTAATCGCGATGGCAAAGGTGCCGTTGACATTATAACAAAGCTACCTGGATTAACTAACTCCGACATCATTTGAGTAAATGCCTGCAGTCTTATAACCGTGCCAATATAAGATAAATAATTCTTCCTGACGAAACAATTTTCCGAAACAATTTTCACAGTCACTTCTAAACACACATTTTGAATGTTTTCGTTGCAAGCCGGCAGAGCTAATCACCGCCATGTTGGAATTTCAGATAATTTGTAGCTTCTAGCTGCGATAATGCAAAGGCGAGTTGTTGCGTATACACACTCTATAGTTCTCAACTTTTTAGTCAAAGACTTGAGGTGGGAGTTTTGCTTCACAAGATTTAAACCCAGTATTCACTATGTTGCGGCATAACAAATGCTGCATCGATTTTACTTAGCACCATACATCCAACTCTCTTTTGATACCAGTCAATTACGGATCAAACCCCCGTGTTGGCTTTTCTCTACGACTCAGTTTTGCAACATCAGTTCAAACGTATGGAAATGTTGCAAAAACTAAATACTTGAAGGATGCACGAAAATAAGGAAAGGTTATGTACTTTTAACACTTTACGAAAAAATGGCTTAAAATGCGTGAACTCCAGCCACTACACGATGGAAGCTGGAGCATGTCAAGATTCATCTGTGCAAAACGATGTCACTGAGGATGTCACCCAATCTTTCAGTCATTACACAATTGAGCATGTTCGATTCGTCTGCGACGAAATGACGTCACATTTGATTCACCTGTGAAATGACTTCACACACCGTCTTAAGTCATTACGTGATTGATATAAATAGACGAAAATCGCCGGAAATAATATTAAGGAAAATTGGAAATTAGCCAATAGCGAAAATCATACACTAGAAATAACGTAGTTCAGTAAGCCACTTTTATGCACTTAGTTTCATCGGAGTGGCATGACCCGGATTAGAACCGGCTACCCTGTTCGCCCCCAGATCACTTGCATAGCGCCTTAATCGCTATGGCCACCTCCTCCACTGGCATAAAGATAACTCACTGAACCCGTTATTAAGGTCACAACCGTGACCAGGGCTCCATTCGACCGAAATTCACTCAGCCATAGATAATGGAGAGGGAAGACAAATCATACACTGACAAGGCTCAATAAAGGAGTGTATGATTTGTCTTCCCTCTCCATTGTCTATGGCCGAGTGAATTTCGGTCGAATGGAGCCCTGGTCACGGTTGTGACCTTAATAACGGGTTCAGTGAGTTATCTTTATGCCAGTGGAGGATGTGGCCATAACGATTAAGGCGCTATGCAAGTGATCTAGGGGCGAACTGGGTAGCTGGTTCGAATCCGGGTCATGCCACTCCGACGAAACGTAAGTGCATAAAGGTGGCTTACTGAACTACGTTATTTCTAGTGTATGATTTTCGCTATTGGCCAATTTCCAATTTTCCTTAATATTACGTGATTGAAGCAGAGCATGTTCGATTCGCCTGAAATTCCTTGACAACATCTTTCAGTCATTACGTGATTGAAGCTGAGTGCATTTCTATTTTAAATATGTGATGGTGATTTTGAGATGCACTCAGTATCTCATGATGTCTATATGGCCGAGAGCAAAAAAAGAGCCCAGAAATCCCAACGACATTGGCCACCAGAATGAATGTCCGGTGAGCGGACTTTGAAAATGAAATGCATTACTACAGCGGGAGTTATCACCCAGTTTTCAGTGGCCGTCGTAGAATTTTAGCGCTGAAGCCAATGGCCCTGCAATCTGGTGCCCACTTTGAAATCAGCACTGGGCCTATTTTCTTAGTCCGGAGGCGAAGAGCATAAACTTATTAACAAGTCATTATTATTAGTCACAGCTTCCAGCATTGTCGTAACACCATGCAAATTTGGCCGATAAGACATAAATTCAGCCTCGGGTACTTCCTCTTCTTTGGTGGTCCAAATTTGCGCAAAATTTTTGCCAAGATGCAGCTGTCAGACTTGTCATACTTCTAAGTGGATGCGTTATTGTTAAACAAACATGGTCACTGTGCCAAATTTTAAATTCTGCTGCTGTGAAGGGTTGGACTGTGACTTGAAGATTCGAAAAAAAAATCATAATAAAAATAGCACGGATTCACAGAAATTAGATAAAATAATGGCATAAAAAATATTACTAAAATTGGGAGAGGTTTCGTGTTATTAGGCTACAAGGTCTTGAAAAAGTAACAGGCTTCTGAAACAAAGCTATAGTGTATATAAAGTTTTACCCCCACTGAATTTCAGGCTTATTTGTCACAATGGCTGAATCAGTGTTGCATACCCACAGGGGGCTTGCCTTCGCACGGATACAGAATCTATGCAAATAATAAAAGGGGTGTGACACCAGCCAAAAGTCTTATCGTAAAACGTTATTAAATTTTAAGCTTACACGCTATTATTATCAATGGAACTCAGGCTGCACGTCTTTATTGATAACTTGTCTCACGTTCGAAGTCATTATTTGTACTCTTACGTTGTGCAGAGCGACCTGAGAAGCGTTTTAACATTGAGGTAAAAGCCCCAGCCATTGCAGACTGAGACAGCAAAAACTGAAAAGCTTCTCCGATTGCTCTGGACAACCTAGGTGGTACAAATAATGACTTAGAAAATGAGACATGTTAACAATAAAGACGTTCAGCCAGAGTTCCAGAGATTACAAGTAATGATAAAGAAAAACGGATTGGTGTACGAAATGACTTTGGCTCAGTGGTTTCACACCCTTTCACCATGCGACTCACAAACGACGGACGAAAAGCAGCTGTGTTCACACCCACCATCGTTGCGTCAACCTAGGGATGTGCCGATGTACCGATACCGATAACTGCCGATATAACACTAAACAATGATTACTTTGTAAAAAATGAAAGTGTGATACAGTTTCTGCTGCCGATGTACTGCAAGAAAAAAACGTGTATTAAATGTAACCTCATAAAAATATTAGAGAAAATTAAAAAAATTGTAGTACAAAGCTTTTTTCCCTGCAGCCATTTTCCCCAAACTTTACCCCGCAAAAAAACTACATGCAGCGAAACATTTTCTGCACAACTGTAAAGATGTAAAAATCTAAATATGTGAAAATATTGATATTAATTAATCAACAGACTAGCACTTTATTATATATTAGTTCGAAAATACCAGCAAGCAGCAGTTTTCTTTATCTATTTGCAAGACACATTTGTTAAAAAATGTAAGTTAAATGGTTTTTTTTTTTGTATAACTTCAAAACGGGCAGAGCTAATGACTTCTGGTTTGCACCATTGGAAAGCTGGCGAAAAAAGGGTTAAAATGGTGTATTTGAACATCAAATTCGGCCAATATTTAGCAAAGTTAGCGTCATTTTTGTATATATCGAAAAAAGTGCGGCTTATATGTGATCCAATACGGTATATCGGCACATCGGAGGTGGACATCGGCGGTACCCATATATCGGAATTGCCTCCGATAACTGGCAATACCGATATGAATCCGATAATCGGCACATCCCTAGCGTTAACATGTACAGCTTAGTGTGAAACGTTACCAGACCCTTTTTGTCAGAACTATTGTATGCCCGGTGTATCTTGAGTCCGGCAAATATTTTGTGAGCGGGTACGTCTTCCTGGATCGGGTGGCTTTAATCGATGGCCGCCATTGTTTTGGTAACCATCTTGGATATCAACAAGGCACTCTGTTACTTATTACATACAATCAATTATCTGTGTTCGTTCTGCGGAGAACTCAAGATAGGCCTTGAGTTAGGCCGCAGACACTATATTTCTGTAGCCTACCAAAGTTGGCTGATAACATCAACAACAACAAATCCGAGTTAACCTGTGAGGACAACATAAATCAACTTTAAATATTATTGAAGCTTCGTTTCTTTCCACATTAACCCTCTATCGCTAAAGTCACCCTAGTCGTCATCGCACGGCTTGGCAAAAAACAAAACAATCCAACACACAACGCCAGCTCCACGAAAGCTGGGCAAGTACAGTCCAATGGTTAGCTTCATCGTCGCCAGATCAAGAGACTGCCGGTTCGAATCCCACGGCCGCCTCAAGTGTATGGGACTTTAGCTACATCCTATATAAGGTTTGTCGAACACGTATTCTTTGTGAAACTCTTGAACAATACCTTTAGTGACATTCCCAGCGTTGTGCTGGAGACAATTCTGACTTTTCTACAGGGAATGTAAAAAATAGAGGTGCAGCCATCTGCTACGACGGTTGTGGTTTAAGACAGCAGCAAAAAATTATTTCAAGTGGAAAACCCCCTTTAAAGTATTTAATAGTAGTAGAAAAATCTTGTCATTTGTTTTTTTTATCAAACTCCTGTTACTATACGTAACACGTAATTGATAAAATAAGTAGACATTTCATGATTTTCTCGTTTGGTAAGATATTAATTGGAATCGAGCAGTATTGTTTTTAAGATTATTAAATTAATTTTTTATTCGTAAAGACAGAGCAATTACTCATTAGAATTTTTATTTTAGATAAAATTCTAATAACAGTATAAAAACTCCAATTAACGTGACTAAAAAGTTTTCCAAAATTTTCAGCTTTCCCTTTCAGTTCTGTAGCCTATCACGACACCCCAAAAATTCTTGACGCTTAGTTGCTCTTGGTGCACTGGCCTACATCCCCACTCTGCACTCTTCTCTTATGCTTGCAGCTCATGATGAAGCGTAATTTTAAAAGGCCACCACAAAATTGCAAGACACAAACTGCATGTGATAGCACAAAAGTAGGGGCGTATAGAATTCGCGGCTGTGATTTGATCACAGGGGTCTCCCCACAGCTTTGCCCAAATTATCTGAAGACCATTTTTTCTCGCTTTTTACCCCCAGTTTATACACAAATATCTACATATATATAATTACACAAGATCCGCAACGCAGCGGGCATCTGCAGCGCAGCAGCAAGCAGGACATACGATGCCATCTACCGACGGAACGGCAAATTATATGAGTAGCAGCCAAGGCCCGCTGAGATAGTAGCTGCGCACGGAACGCAACGGCCAGCAGCGTGAACATACGACGCCATCTACCGACCCAACGGCAAATTAAATGAGGGAGGGGGAGCGAGACGACGCGGAATGAGCGAGCGACTCCGCTAGTTACTGTATATTACTGCACAATGAATATTACTTATGGATTCCGTTCCATATTAATGGCTTAAGGCGTCTTGAATCCGCGCGTCTGCATTCACATCAGTTAGTAGGAAGTACACCAGTAAGGACACATAATGCTCAGCCAATGAAGGAAGATTACAGAATATTTCTACCCAACTTTTAATGCAAAAAGTCGTCATGGTGAAAAAGTTTTGTTAACGGTACAAGGTGCAGAGCAACACACGTCCGAAAGTGCGGGGGGGGGGGGGGGGGGGGGGCTGAGCTCCGGAATAATGGACCACGTGAGAAGAGGGGAAAAAGCCTTACATTTTCCAAGAAAGATAATCAATATACCTCTGTGGAATAGTACTATCAATAATTTTGTTAGGTTAATATCGAATCGGTAAAAATCGATATCAATAAATTCTTACCAACACGCTTGTTCGATACCAAAGTTCTTTCACATTAACACACGAATTTTAAAGCATGTCACTAAGGAAAAAGAAAAATAACTAGGTCTCGGCACACATTGCGAGCTACCAAGTCGGAGTGGTCGTCTACCGGTGCCTGCCAAGTGAACGCCGAATCGAATTCCCGACCAAAGTATATACGGAACTTTAAAAAAACAGTTAAAAATCGTTAAAATGTAGTACGCGCACGCCACGAGATATCTGTTTTTATAAATTACAGGGCCCCCAGTCAATAAAAAAACAAGGCAATAAACTCTAATTAACTTTTTGTTAAAAAAATAGGAGGTTTACAGGAAAATAAAACAAAATTTATAGGATGTTTATAGGAATTATAAGCCTGAATCCAGTTGGAATGTCCTATTTTATTACAGGACTACAATATTTTTGGCAGTCCTATACACAATAAGAAAACAAAAATCACTTTTGAGGGTGTAACACAGTCGGACATCCTTTACTTTGCTGTGTTTGGTCTCTCGACCATTCACATTTCGTTTTCATACCAAACAGCAGTGCCACAGTCTTCTTTTATGATCAAAATAATTAGTGTAGCAAGGAATCACACTTCCAACACGGAAATATTTCCGTTCGAAACTGAAAAATACAGGAAATATAGGAGCATTTCGTGATTTACAGGGTGGTCCACAAAAAAACTGGCGACCCAACATTTTCTAAGTCCAACTTTTCTAGTTACCACCTCTCAGAAACAGGATAGGACAGAAATCAAACCTAATGAAACAGGAAATGTCTGTCCTCCCTGGTTTTGACGGGTACTAACTAGAAAAGTTGGACTTAGGAAATATTGGGTCCTCAGTTTTTTGTGGACCACCCAGTCTAAGAGCTTTATAGGAATCCTATAATAAAATACGAAATGCAGGAAATATAAGAGGACTGGGAGCCCTGAAATTAGTTTGCGGTCTAAACCATGCGCAATGGCTGTTTGCCATGAGTTAGCCAATGACGAACGAGAACAACGGCTATTTGGCCGTCTGATTGGACTAGCCCAGTCACGTGATATGCACGTCACAGCAAACAGCCATGGCGTGTGGTATAGGAAAAATGCTAAAAAATTTGTTCATACATGGATCCTGGTATCTAACAAAACCGACAAAATCGTCTTCAACCGAAAGGATCCGATAAATCACGTAATTTGTTGCACACTTACATAACATACTTTTCATTAAGATGCAAATCATTACTTTAATTGCTGGCATTATTTTGTCAGTGATGGAAAAGGTTGGGGGGGGAGGGGACGTCTGCTGCCAATAAATGTTACTAAATAATTAAGTTGACAATCAGTGTAATGAAGAGATCGACTGAAGCAAAACTAATCATCACGGGAATTCCCACAAGCTTGAAAGGGCTTTTCAATCTTAACATTTTCTTACACAATAGCAAAGCTGCTAAAGCGAATAAAAATATTAAAAAAATCCCCGACTTCCCACAATTCAATTAAAAAAAAACCCATTGTTTCCACTTACTAGCAGTGTGGTTACGCTGTCATTAATTTGCCAGAGATAACAAATTATATATTTTGGCTAAGAATGTAACGTGACTTACAAGTCAGCTACATTTCTAAATTAATCTATTTTCATTACAAAAATTCTTGTACTTGTAAGCTCCTTTAACGCTTCCATGACGAGTGGTTTCGACCGGTCCAAATCCTTGTACAATTTTGTACAAGATCTTTAAAATGGGCAATCGCCCATAATTTTCTTCTTTTAGAATCAAACGACAATCGTCAAAAAAAAACAAATAACTGCTAGCCGTTGGTAATGGCCCAACATTAAAAAAAAATCGTTCAGATTTGTATTTTACAATTATTCGGCCAATATTAGTACTTGAGTGAATACTTTTTTTGACCAAGTATAGGTCGAATAGGCTAATTACCGTATATTCGGTAAATCCCTACTGCCATAACGGAAGGGACCAGGATAGCATCCCAAATAGATCCCATACCTGCTGAAGAAACCTGATAGTATCTCATACTACCCCGGCTATCAGGCAGGACTTTGCCAGGGTTCCATTATCAGTTTCCAACCGATTAGCTGCTTTAGGCAACTAGGCTGTTGACTGACTACACATAAATTTGACTTAAATCAAATGATTATTTTCAGTACAAATCCAGATAAAACCAATATACATCTTTTTATTGCACATTTAAGTATTCACTTGCCTTCCACAAGACTATTTTACTTCTGCTTTTTTCCAGGTCTAATATACATATTGTTTAATTATCGTTAAAACTGACGAAACTTACAGCAAAACCACCAAAATGTTTTTATTTGAAATAACACACAAGTTTACACACACGATATCTGAATGCCAAATTATTTTTAATTCAGGTTTTAATAATCCGATTAAAAACAAGACAGATGTTTCCCTGATTTTCCCCTGTACTACACGTAATCCATCGAAAATTTCTTTTCAGAACCTGCCCAGATCGGTGAATACTCCATTAAGAAGGTTGTTACACCCTCCCCCACTAACGAAAATTTCTTTAAACGATGCAGATTTTTATTTAAGTTCTACATTCTCCACACCAAAAATAAAATGCAAAAGTTATTATGGGTGTATTCAATATTTAAAGCCTAGTCTATAGGCCCATAAGTGCTCTAAATTATATATAACTTGTCCAACTTTGGAAAAAGCCATTCTTAACATGTGGGCTTTCAAAATCTCCTGATGAAATTCCCTGATTTTTCCAGGTTTTCCAGACCAATATTGACATTTTCCCTGATGTTTTTTGCGGTTGTTTTTCATATTTCACTCAAATCACAATAACTACATCGCATCGCTTTGCTAAATCAAAAATTGCACTGCCCTAACTGGGACCGGTAAAGAGTGAGAATGCCGTAATCTGAACTAAATTAGAAACGTACTTAACACGTAACGATCCATATTTATTACTTAGGCCTAATGAGTTTTTGCTTTCTCAGAAATGAAACAAAGCGAACATAATAGGTTTAACTGAAAAAAAGTGAAGGTTTTACTTAGAAGGAAAAAGTGAAACATGAATTAGCCAACTTTA
The DNA here is from genome assembly GCA_023313725.1 of Lithobius niger. Classification (NCBI taxonomy): domain Eukaryota; kingdom Metazoa; phylum Arthropoda; class Chilopoda; order Lithobiomorpha; family Lithobiidae; genus Lithobius; species Lithobius niger. Next base: position 101,472 of record JAHWFP010030776.1, read on the forward strand.
TAGAGGAAAATGATTTTCTGCTGAAAATGGTGAAATTCCCTTAATCACACTACATGTTTATGAAATTCCCTGAACTTTCCAGACTTGATAAATTCCCTGAATTTTCCAGGTTTTCACGGTTTTCTAGGTAGAACGCCACCCTGTAACAGGTTTCGAAAAGCCCGCAGAACCAAAAACAAATTCCGCTGGTTCCAGCTACAAATTTTATTCCGAGTAAGGACAGTGGAAATCTCTTAATTCTCTCTGGCTACCACGCAACAGAAAAAAGTTGGGTTACAGGAAAATTTCTATAAATTGGCTAAGGTAACATGACAAAAGTTAGCCAAATTTCTAAATGTGTAAATTAATTAATTTACATTACAAAAATTCTTGTACTTGTAAGCTCCTTACGCTTCCGTTATGTGCGGTGTCAACCAGTCAAAATCTTTCATACAAGATCATAACCAATCATAATTTTGAAACACAGCCACAGCTCTTTATACGCACTGTATTTTTCATTCCGTCACGGCAACAGCCATCCTTTTATAAAATGGAAAATGAAACTAGCACTTGGCTAAAGCACACAACAATAGCCACAAGAAGTATATACAAAAACCAATTCCCTTATAGCAAACGAATTTTGAGGTAGAATCTTCGTATGCAAGATATTTTTACACCTACATGCTCGAAGCAAAGATTGCTGCAAGCATTAAATTCTTATTTTAAGCCCTGATTAATTGACCCTTTCACTACCACGGTCCAGAGACACAGGATAAGACCAACTGTACATAGGTTAGGTGAGATTCAATCTCTCGTATTCTTGAATTGGAGACTAAGCCCGTAACCACACACCTGAGCTCGCTCGCTATGCTCAAGTTCGTAAATCTCACTTTTTGCTCTTGGACTTAGCAACTTTACAATTAAAGCAAGGACGTACATCCCGGTAAAGTCCTAAGTGTTGTACATAGTTCAGTAACACGATTCTCGATTCTCCAATCTCGTGTTGTCTCAGAGACAAGCCCTTACTACTCGGCTTTGAATTGCTCATTTTCCTTCGGTTCACAGGGAACAGACACAAATCTTCCTTTTCATCGCTGTATTTGTGGAATAGTTGCGGTGGAAAGTGACAGAGCCAACACAGAATTGCATTTTAGGCCCCAGATCACCCTCTTCCTCACCGTCCTACGCCTGAGTGTGGTGAACCAGACTTGGTCGACTTCCACATGCCTTGGTGAACAAGAGTTTTACGGCATGTTTTGGTTATCGAATTTACGTCTTTGGTTCCCCGTTGTTCATAGGGTTGATTCTCCTGACCAGCCTAAATCCTCACACCATCTCGTCTGTGTGGTTTCTGACTGAGATGACACTTCTATTCCGCCATTTATAAGTGGACAAAGTGCAATATGGATTAAAATACCACAAATAAACGTCCCAAACAGCAGCAATTGGTTACGGACGTGCCAGTTAGTTGTATATTAAACCTTACGGGCTGTATTTTTGTGACAGCCAGTCTATGTGGTTTAGCTCAAATAGCATGGCGTCACATATTTAGGTATTTTCTGTTCTTGTGTACGCGTGCGGCTTGTTAAGGAAGCTGTTAATGGACTATTCGTCCACACGCGAAGTGGGGTAAAAATGGCTATTCTCCAATGGCATGAAGTAGCCTATTGAAGATGACTACAGTCTTTTGCCACAGCATGTAAGTATCGGCATTCTATAAAAAGCCAGTGAACAGTAAAGAATAAAAACATGAAAAGAAGATTTTCCTCTGTGTCTGCTGCATGTTGGTCAGATTCGATCGTGCACCTTCTTGATTCACAGTCCAAGACCTTTTGTTCATCAAGACTTTCTTTCGTTCTTTCCCAACATGGCAGTCATGCAGTTAAACCTCGATTAGTAGGAGCAGTAATGATTTTCGAGTTCCAAGCGCAACACAAGCTTTGTAACGGGTCCATTCAACAAAGTGACCAGGCGAATGGCCCGAGTTGTGGCCTCCAAAACAAATGAACACCAGTTCAGATCCCGCCAGTGACCAACGAGTTAACGCTTAAAGTGTTAATGCCCACCGATACTAGTACGGCAGATGACAATTACCCCAAGGCATTAGTTATAATGACGTATTCTCAACATTACCTTCTTTTAAATTTATTTGAGACAAGTATTTGATGCAAAACTGAAAATAAACGAAATTCGCGGCATGTACGTTGGTGGCAAAGAAATAGTTTATTACCTAAGGACCTATATCCAATCCGACTATTCATTAGTTATACACTAACGGATGCTTGAAACGGCAGTTCTCGTTGAGTACCTTTTTTAATAGACTATAAATTAAATAAAGCTACTGTTCAGTTTAAAGTCGAAAATTAAGTTTTTGAAATTCTCTTTAAAAATGAACAGTTTTAAATTAATTAAATTCAACGAATTACAAAGTACCTACTTTATTTGCATGGAACATCACATCACTTAAGGTGCTTCACAAATTGGCTTGCTTGTGTCACTCACAATATATGAATAGTTAGGAATTACCATTACTGATTTACTGCCTTTTTTAACGACCCGCGCAAGTGGATGTTTGTAAAG
>JAHWFP010030777.1:0-37692 GCA_023313725.1 Lithobius niger
GGCAGTACACAAAGCGATGTATGATCTATCTGATCATCCCTAAACACAATGAAGGCGAGTGAGTTCCGTTGTCCGCAGCTTTTTTTTTTATGGAGGGGGGGGGGGGGAAAAAAGGCCTCGGCGAAGAAAAAGCAGAAGATGGGAGAAAAATATTTATTATTTGTCAGTTTCTAATGGCATGTAGATTTTAATTTTGAATCCATGCGGCAATTACGGAATTCTTTCTTGTCTTCGGGAAAAAAAACGTGAGTTTTTGGTCGTTTGGGATTCAGTAACAAGTCATGAAGGCCCAAGAAGAATAGTAAAATCTTTGAAAACGTTTGATTAATTTTTAAACAACAACTGGGAAAGGTTTTTCAACTTTTATGCCATTTGTGATTTCCGTCTTTATTTATTTAAGTTAAAAAGGTTTTAGCTCGTTATATTTGCGAGAAAAAAAAAGTTAAGAAATAAATGTCAGGGGGCCTCCCTCACTTAAGCATTCAAATCAATATTAATGAACGTTAACGTTTCTTGTTGACTTGTTCTGTCCTGAGTCGCTCTTAAATGTACTCCAATTGAAAATGTCCTCGAACCAACATGAGCCTTCGCTTTAATCAATATTGGTTTAATCGTTTCGTATCTTTTTTTCCCTTTCCAGGCGCCTGAATAATAATTTTCTTCGTTCTCTACCCGACATGCTTTTTGGCAACATGCCCAAGCTCTACAGACTGTAAGTGCAAATACTTTTTTTTTAATTGTGTTTTAAAAACGTTGTTTCGGTGAGTGTTACATGTCTCAAATAGGTTTGCTCCTTGATGCGATTGGTACCTTTATTCAGGGTCGTTTTTAACGAACCTATACTGAAAGCATTGGGTTTAAGTTTGTTGGTCGCCGACGTGTTGAGTAGAATGTCAACTGGAATTGGATTGTGGATTACTGCAATATAAGACTATGTCTTGTCCAGGCTGAGAAGACTATGCCATGCAGAATGCTGAATACTAGAAACAATGTATTCGAAACCTTCGCAAGCAGCAGTTCTTCCGGCGCTTGGTCGACGTCAGCAACGCCAACATGGCGCCTGTCAACTTCCGGTTCTCGTCTGAACGCGATCTAGGACGATATACAGCAAACTCCGTTTAGGATTGGCAAGAGGTCAATTATATTTATTTATTTGTTACATTATGTTTATTTGTTTATTTTATTTACAAATTATTGCAACCCCCTACAAGCGCATGACAGCAATTTCAGATTAAAACAACAATTCAAAAAAAATAGAAAAAATATGGCGGCTCCTGTTGTACTTCGTTCTCGCCTCCGCTCTCGCCTGAACGAGATTCGTAAGATACACATCCCATAATTCATCATTTTCTGTCATAATTGTGCGACGAAGGCAATGCATATTGTTAAGCAGGTTGCCACAAGTGTAAAAACGCTGCATATCTTAAAAACGATACAAACATCAATTGATAAAATCGAACGGCTATTGGAAAATTAGTTTAAACTTTTGCCTGTGCTAGGATAAATTTTGCAAAGAGTATCGCAGTTTAAGTGTTGCTGTGAGTGTTGTACCCTACTAGTCGGACTTGAGTTTCTTCAACATTTTGTGCTCCATGACAATCTTTATGGCGGCTGCCATCCCATAATCTCAAAACGGAAGTACCGATGCTGGCTGCACCTTAAATCATGAATCTTCTTGTCCGGTAAACGCAGTTTACCATAATTATATCATCCTATAGCCGCGAGCAGACAGAAGACAATTTCGTGCGAAACGTTGCATTAGTACGTGTTTACAAGGTCAAAATTGCTACAATCGTATGGTCGGTGTTGCGTTCTCGATCGATTTTGACGCCTTCCTTACACCATCCCGCGTCGTGATGCAGCCAGTCTGGTTCCACTTTAAGTGATACATTGGAAACCAACATAAACGTCGGCATAACCCCAGATATGTATAACACATTTCTTTATTATAGCTATCCTTAGCTCGGCCGTTAAAAACTGTTTGTATGTTTTGCACGTATAAGTGGCACACGGGTGAGGAAGAGGGGGTAAAGGGGTTAAGCGTGAAATTTGACTAAAATGCAAAAATAAGGTGCTAATTACAACTGAAAACAATCTGAACTGACTTTTTTAACGGTATCAAAGTCACAAAACTGTTAAAATTTAGTTATTTTACACATGGCTCCGAGAGGAGCTTTAGCACCCCCCCTTCGCATTTACACTCTTTAGCTGAATTCTGGGACCCTATCTGAGTTCTAGTTTTTTCTTGGTTGACCCCCCCCTCCCTACCTCCAACAAAATGTTTGGGCGCACCGGCGCTTTGCACGTTTCCGAGTTGTGTCGTTGAGTTTTCAAACCCCGAAAGGTATTCACAACAGCGGTTTTTTTGGGGGGGTTGGGGGAATTTGCAATCATTTCATAACTGCAACTAGGGCAGCCCCCCCCTCCCCGTCTATGGCCTGTTTTATAGAGCATTGTAGTGATTTCCCGTTTGCATAAAAATACTGCGATTTCCCATTAGCAGTAGGCCAAACTTTCATCGGATTTAGTTAGATTCAGGGTTAAGAGACATAGAGGCCTAAATCCCGATTGCATGAAAATACTGCGATTTCCCGTTAGCAGTAGGCCAAACTTTCATTGGATTTAGTTAGATTCAGGGTTAAGAGACATAGAGGCCTAAATCCCGTTTGCATGAAAATACTGCGATTTCCCATTAGCAGTAGGCCAAACTTTCATTGGATTTAGTTAGATTCAGGGTTAAGAGACATAGAGGCCTAAATCCCGTTTGCATGAAAATACTGTGACTGGAAAAACATATGACGTCACTCACCCGTACTGTGCCTCTTTGTTAAAAACACAGTTTGAATCATTACTTATACAGAACAGACAATTCCTTCTGGACGCACAAACAAAAGAAATAAGAATTAGTAGTGGGCATCTCAGAAAACTGGCGACACACACACAAACAATTACGAACTTAGTTATATAGATTACAGCTGTACAGCTTTATGAAATAAATCTAGAGGTGTGTTTCGGTTTCGTATTCTGCATAGGAAGTCCATCACGAAGCTCTGTAATTTTTAACGACAGTATTTACGAACCACTAAATAAAAAAAAATAAAAGAAAAAAAGATAAGGAAAACGGTTAACCGTAACTTTTGTTTCTACCGGCTTTTGGCAATTAGCCTTAAACTACCGACTACGACACGCGTTATGTGCCCCAGTCGCAGAAAAAAAAAATTGTGAAGATTTACAACTTGTAGGGGAAAGGTTGAATCATCAATCTGTTGTCAGGTTGAGAGCTCACCCTTTTCGGTTGAGAGTGTTTTGAGAACTCGGCTCATAAATCTAACAAAATGAAAGTTGAAACTCGACTTTTAAAAATTGTCGCGGCTCGTTTGTTATGGCGTCCCCTCCGTGTTGTTTCTCCGTCACTACATCATCTTAAAAAGCAGTGAAATATACTCCACGCGTGCAGCCATACACTAAACGTGAATCGTGATTGAGGTTATACCGCGTGGTCCGATGCAAAGGCTGAAATCCCTTACGCTCTCTGATTTCGGATTTGCAAATCTTTGTGAAATCTGCAAATCCGAGTTAAATCTGCAAACAATTGAAAGTCTGCAAATCTCTGTAAATGCTGCGGATCAGTGGAAATCAACACGAAACCTGCAAATCTGCTTGCAATCTGCTCGAAATCTGCAAATCCAAGTGAAATCTTCCAATCCAAGTGAAACCTGCAAATCGTTGCAAATCTGCAAATCTCTATAAATCTTGCAAATCAGTGCAAATCAACACGAAATCTGCGAATCTAATTACAAAGCCAGCAAAATCTGCAAATCCACACAAATCAGTCCACATTAGCAAATCTAAAATGAAATCTGAAAATCTGTAAATCGTCATGAAATCCACAAATTCAAGCGAAATCTTGAAAATACGTAACAAATCTTGCAAATCTGTACAAATCTTGTAATCCGTACAAATCTTGCAAATCCGCGTAAATCCGTGCGAATAGCAAATCAATACAAATCCGCAAATCTACTGTAGTGATTTCGGATTTGTCAAACTCGCACGCTATCCGCGTTTGTCGGACCCTTCGTGTTATGCGCATAAGCCGCCATTTTGTTCTGCATGCAGTTGCAGCAGTTTATCCTCAGGAACCAATAGGGTTTACCCTTCGCATTAGCATCTCATCCAGTGAACAAATACACAAATATCTACGTTACGGGATGAGTCTTCTCGTCGCTTACAAGCATGATACGAATTCCTGAAAATACTTTTTTTTAGCGGCAACGATGATCCGTTTGTTGTGCGAGTCCGACAGACGAAAATGGCCGCCTAGTCTCGTCCTCAGTACTCTTGCCTCGTATCGCCCTTCCTTCTCATTAACCTCCAACCCAGAGCTTGCATGGGGGGAAACCTTACACCCGATCCTCCAAACTCTCCACGCCATCTATCGTAAGGAATGCATTGCGAGCCCCTTCTCGCAGGGCGATTGATCACGCGGCTTGCGAGACGGAGTTAATGAATCCCAACCTAACCTTCTCACCAGGTCATTAAAGAGCAACCCCCCCCCCTCCGAATCCACCTCTCCCCTCCCGATCCAACCCCAGCACTACCTAACCGTCTCCCCTTCATTGGTCTCCAGTCTTGTCAAGCCGAACCGCCTTGGTCACGCATGTTCAAGAGAAAGGTTTCTGAAGAACGGATCTTGGTTTAGTGCGGGGACTAACTGGCACCACTCGAGAACTAATTACTGACACTAGTGACTTGGGAATCTACGTTGGAGGGCGCGGGGCTGGTGTAGAAAATAATCACTCGTGCCGCTTTGTTGCGTGCCGAACTTATACGAAAGCCAAAGTTTAAGCGTGCTGGAATTCGTAAAAAATCCTGGAAAAATAATCGTCAAACTGGAAATTTGTTCTGAAATTATTATTTACTAGAGGAAGCCCGTGCTATGCACGGGACCGGTCACATTTCCCGGGACACATTTCCCGGGACATTTTCCCGACGACTTGTCAGATTGATCGACCACTCATGCCTGGCTCCTTTTTGGCTGCAGGTAGAGTGGGAGAGTGCATTTTCAATGCGGGCGCGAGGAGGGGAGAAGTGGTTTTCCTTTAGGCTTTCCTTTTCCTTTTAGCCGGCGTCCAATATTATAATAAAGATTTCGAGAATAGTTTTGTAAAAGGTCTGAAATTTTTGTCCAGGTGTTTTTTGTCATATTATCCAAAATTGTGTACGATAATGGTACATATTATTTTATTATTTTTATCGTAGCTATAGTCTTCTCAGCCGTTTCGGCTGCACAGAAGACAAAAATATATAACCAACACGCCAATGTTACGAACATTTACTTTTTTTCCCCCCACAAACAAGCATTAAAAAAATTAAAACAAGCGTAACGTTTTAGCGTGCCTGATGACGGCGTGTGTCGGACGTTGAAACGTTAAACGTGTATTAATGTTTTTAATTCATGTGTTTGTACAAAAAAGAAACCAACCGACGTTTTCCTAAACCGAATTACGGTAATAAATAAATCTTTTTGCGGCCAAACCAAGTATAACTACGTTGCGATTTTTATGTTTACTTCTGCTTTCTCTGAGAAAAATCTTGTAAAGCTGAAAGATCGAGGCAAACTCGAATTCAAACCTCTGAACATGGCAAGGCCGAATGATTGTCCACTTTTACTGAAATTGGGTGTCTCATCCTTGCTTTTGTAAAATAACAATAAAAATCTTGTAATGGACGTTCGAATTTACTGGCTTGCAGGAGGCGAGTGAAACATGCAGTTTCTTCCCCAGACGGCCTTGAGCAAACGGTTGAATATGAAGCGAGATTTAAACATGGAAAAGCTAGTAGTAATGCAATACGAAACTGAAAATGGGAGTTCAATTTACATTTCTTTTTCAGCCTTGGTGGCAAACATGTATACTAAAATCCAGTTGAGGAATACTTTTAGAACGGCAGAAAAACGACAAAATTGCATCACAAACAGATAGTGAATCAAAACGTGTAATACTAAGACTATTGGGGGGGGGGGGGGTTTTCAGTCTATAAATGCCAATTTCGCAAGGTGGCTAATACCTACACGAAAATAAGGATGGCGATCATGAACAGGCTGGTCGTATACACAGTTACACACCATGGTTTTTTGATGAGCGACGCTGATCAAGGATGCTGATCGAAACACCAAGAATGCACTGTGACTGAGGTTGGCACTAATGACCTCGCCGTTAAGTCTCAAATCCCCCTCCTTCCCCCCCCCCTCCCCAACGGGTTGCCTTTCAGTTGGCCGCTGGACATGTGCTTTTCTAAAGCTTTATTGTTGTGTTTTTTTACATTTCCGATAAAAATGGTTTTTTATTCTGAGCTTTTCTAAAGCCTTTTTGATTTTTCCGCTTTTTTCTATTGTCACAATTGTTACCATGGAATCACGCAGTGGCATACCCTGAGGGGTTTTCGAGTTGCAGTGAAAACCCCCTTCGGGTATTTTATTTGAGGGGGTTCATTTTTTAATATTTGTTTATTTGAATTATCAAGTACAGGGAAGGGAGTACTCACCAGAGGCTAGAAATGGTCGCAAAGAGGCTAAAATACATTAGCTTCCGCGGCTCCACCCTGGACAGATGGAGGAGCTCACAGTGCTCCCCAGACCCCTTGCTGAAAGGATAGCGGACACAAATTATTTCGTGGAAACCCCCTTCAGAGAATCCCGTCTGTATCCCCTGTCATGTGTTTTCTTAATTTAAATCACCCTGGCAAATGATTTTTCATAATATTTCATCTGGGTGTAGACTCGTCCACAGACGTTGTTTAGTGAAAAAAATTACTAAATAAAAAGTTGACGGTTTTTTAGGCCCTAATTTACAAAATCAGCCTTTTGGGGGAATCCAGGGATCCCTTGCTCCCCCAAACGCTTTTTTTTTTTGGTCGCTTACTGTCATGTCATGTTGCAACCCTTCGACGTGTTGATATGTGAAAATGCGTGCTAAATACAAAATCCTTCAATTTCGGATGGCTTGCAAACAAATCTATGACGTTTCAATCTTCGCCCGGCATTTTTTTTTTTATCTTTCTCACCCTTCACCATTATTCCTTCCCATCCCATCCTATTTATGGTGCGGAATGTTCTCAGTCCAAACTTCATTATCAATAACAGCTTGGTATGCTGTTTGTACATTAAACGCTGAAGAAGAATTACAGAGGGTTGGAAAAGGGGGGGGGGGGGGAAGAGCAAGCGGGGGGGGGGGGGGAGCGAAGAAGGATGCAAGCTTGCTTTTCCAATAACGTCTAGGAGGATATTCCTATTCAAGCTGCGTACCAATTACTGTAATTACATTCCAGGCCCACTCGCAGTATTCTAGGTTTTGCTTGCTAGTATCGATCGGCTAATTGCCAATCCTGTACCCCCCTCCCCACCCCAACCCCATACCCCCCCCCCCCCCAAAAAAAAAAAAATCCTTGCTTGCCCTCTCACTACGTGCCACGGAGGTCTAGAGTGCAGGGGAGGGGGATTGGCGGGTGAACGTTCTTGCCGATAGACTGTAACCATCGTTGTTTTGCTTGGCTTCGTTGTTTTCTATAATAGCAGACGAAAAGGAAAGGGCTAGTTACTTCGAGGAGACCTTCGCGGAGCGTAAGATATTTTTTGTTCGTCTGTTGAGTTTGCTCGTTTTGTCTTTTCGTAACGGTCAAGTGCGTAATGGTTAAATGTCGCCAAAGACGTTTGTTGTGTTATGGTTTGGCCAATCATTTTTATATTTTTTTTTTGGCTTCCCTTTCTGGAGATTGTGCTGTCTGAAGTATAATTCGGTAGCTTTCTTTTTTTTTTTTTGTTCACGCAGTTAAATTCGTTTACTGCAAATTTTAAATAGTTCTTTTGTCAGCACTAACGTTCGCACTGGTCACTCCACTGGAGTCGAACCTTGCTTCACGAAGTTTGGTTGCTGCCTGGAGCATCACAAAACTTTCGTTATTTCGTCATATTGGTCAACTTTTCTGCCGATCCTGAAGAATCATGAAAACAAAACAAAAACGTTTCGAGCCGCAGACAGGGAAGAGCGATTGTCCGCTGTCCTGCTGAGTGTGTTGAATACTTTGGCATTCCAAATTCTTGGTGTTCGGATCATTTCCATTAAATATGTTCCCAGCTTTTCGGCCATTTTCGTACCGTTCTTTCCCTGGTGTTCTATTCCTTTCCTTTTCCCCTTTGGCAAGTTTTTTCCCCCCAGTTTTTGACCGGTAATGCATTCGGGATCCAACCAACTTCCCCCCCGACTTCGCAAATATAGGACAGCGAGTAACATGTTCGGTCATTCCAGCCAACAACTTTTCTTTCTTTCTAAACTGCTTCGTCAGGATCGCTTTTCTTTTCTCCCTCTCTCTCTCCTTATGGCTGCAATGAAGCGAAAAATAAAGAGAGTGAAAAGTAAAAGCAGGTCTTTTTTCTGGTCGGCTGGTTTTAAAAGTGTTGCAGAAAAGCTAGCTGTGACATAGGGATCAAACTGGAGAAAATCCTACAACGTACGATGAGTTGAACCCCTGGGAGTTTGTAGACTATAGGATCAAGAAGCAAAGGAATCCCATTTCCGTCCAGAATTCGAATTTAAAAAAATTAATAAATAAATTTTAACCCATATCAGGTGTATGCAGTGCCGGTTTTACATATTTACCGCCCCTAGGCATTAAGAAATTCCTGAAGGTTGCTGCCCTGTTTTCTCTCAGCTAGTGGGTATGGGGGAGCGCTGTGAGCTCCCACAGTGGGGTTTGGGATGGAACACCAGATGCTAGCGCATTTTAAACTATTTTGGGGTTGTTTCCGGCCTCGCGTGTCCTAGGCTATATATCTAAGTAGTGGGAAGTTTGGATCAAAGATAAAGGGGAACAAATTAGCTAGTATCTTTCAAAAAAAATTTTTTTTATTTGCCAACCCCCTAAGACTTGCCACCCCTTAAAACCACCACTGAACGCATATCAAAAGGTGCGTTAGGAATGAAAAGTTTCCGTTTAACCCCTTTCTATTTCACGTAATGCTAGCTCAGTCGGTGACCTCTCCTCACAAGACCAGTCTTTAACGAAGACTGTTTGCTTCGTTGAACAATGCTAGTGTCCTGCAACAATGTTTACAGTTTCCTAAAGAAATTTGCAGAAAGCGCGGTTGGATACTCACTGATGTATTAGGGCACGTTTACGCAACCACTCGCTTTTGCATTCTCGCAGCTAGAAGCTAGAAATCACCTCAAATTCCAACATGGCGGCGGTTTTTTGTCTGCCGCCTCGCAACGAAAACAGCAAATAACGTGAGTTCGGAAGCGTTTGGGAAAATTGTTTCGTCATGAGGAATTCTTTATATTATTGGCACGAATTACAAGACTGCAAGTATTTACTCAAACGATGTCAGATTTAGCTAATCCATTTAGCGTTGTTACCATGGCAATGTCACCTTTGCCATCGCGATCGAGTTCTAGCTGCGAGAATGCAAAGGCGAGTTGATGCGCAAACGCGCTCTTACTTAAGCACAGGTTGAAGTTTAGGTTGTTGCACAATACGGCTGTTAGATGCATGAAATATATTAAAACAACATAACGATATAAACAAAAATATATTCAATCGACACTGCGTGTCTGTAAGCTACATCCATAAAAAAAAAAACTGTCATGCAGCCTTTCCATATTTGACATTTTCTACAGGGAGAAACGACAACGACAAGCTGAAAAACGAAAGGTCATAAATTCGTTTCGTTTCGTTTCTTGCAGGACTACTCCACGTCTTTCTTCTTCCGCCTTTTATTATTAACACTCATAATCCAGCGAGGCGTGTTTGAGTGCTAATATCTAGGAGTGAGAGACGACAGCACGGCGATTTTTTTTTTTTTTTGTACTCTCGTCCTCATCGCGTGCTTCCTTTTCTTCTTTTACCTTATCCTCCAACCCAGTTTCATATCGTCGCTGGATCTAATAAACGGCGAGACGAACGACGACGCCACCATTCGTTTTTTAACTTTTTTTATTTTCCGTTTTTTTTTTTGTGTGTGTAAGATCGACTGGCGATTGAAATTCGCTTCTCGTTGTTCAGTCTCCCATTTTTTGGGTCGTATCTCGTCTTCCATCTCGCTCTTAAGTTTTATCATAAAGAATGGAAGAAACGAAGGAATGAATGGATGAAAAAAAACGGCAGAGGAAAAAAAAAGGGTAGTTTTTCCTTAACGAAGTTCCCTCGTCAGCGTATGAGTTGTTGCTTTTCCACGTAAACGAAATATTTAGAATTTCGTTGCCCGCGAAGGTGATCGATTTTTAGCTGTCTTGTGGGAAAAAAAAACAACAAAATTGTTTTTCCCCGCGGCTATTTACATCAAAATCTTGGGCAGCTTCAGTTTGGTAGAATGGAGTAAATTTAGCATCATCACATGGAAAAAAAAAAACTTTTCTTACAGGTGTTTTGTTGTCGGTAAACTAACGTTTTCCTAATTCGAACAAGAGCGAACCATCAGATGCAGCAACAAAAACACACTTAAAATTCAGTGTGTTTTAATTGAGACTGCCTGCTTTTTTTAAATTACGTACTGGTGCACATCTCCGGCGAAGGAAGAAATCATTGCAATGGCTCTTTGTGATCAGTATTTACGCTCCAAATAAGAGGAGCGCTAGAACTGAGCCCTGTGGTACACTGGAATATGTTGTTTTTTAACCTTTCTTGTGACCAGTGTTGCAAGTATTAGTTGCTAATGCTAACATACCACAACCGATAGTTATGCTCTAAATAAAAGAGGTTGCACAACTGAACCCTGAGGTACATCAAATAGTTTGAGGTGTACCACAGGGCTCTGTTCTGGAACAACTCTTATTTTCAGCATAAATATTGGCCACAAAGAGCCATTCCAAATTATTCCTCCGTCACCAGAATTAGGGTGCATAATTACATCATCACTGAATCGGCAGAAACTAACAATAGTCTAAAAAGGTAAAGTATACGGTGGGCCCTCACTGGTAGCGGAGGGAAGGATTGAGGTTTAATGACACTAGGTCATTAGCGCCAACCTCAGTCACAGTGTAGTGGCCCGCGTTGCAACTGCGCCAACGTTATAGAGACGTTAAATGCCAAATCTAGATCTTATAATACATCTGTACCTCCTGAAAAAATTACCCCCCCCCTTTCCCCCCTCCTTCTCGGACCGGAGGACAGACGTCTCGCCAAATTGACGCGCTGAGTCTTGTGGGATATGGAAACGGCGACGAACACCATCAAATTGGTGACATTCCACAAACATGATGGACCGTTAAGTGGCTGGTGACAATAATGGGGGTTCAGGAGGGAATCCCCTCTCCCCAAAAGAAACAAGGTTGGTGTGACCAATACGTAAACGGGCCAGCATCACTTCTTCTCGGCGACTGCTGGAACAAGATGAGTACCAAAATCTGGACAGTGTCCTTTATAGCACTGGGAGAGTCAATTATTGCAAGACTACATACAAGCTCTTGCAAAATACATAGCGTGGACCCACACAGAGCTTCTTTCCCATCATCAAATTCCCAGCACGCCAAAAAGGCAACCCCCAACCTCCCACCCCCTCCCTTCTTTTATTTCCGTTCCGTCGAAAGTGTCCCCCTGGTCGGTGGTCAAGTGGGTGCTGATTGCCGGCCCCATCATTAAGACCCCGAGTTAAGAGCCTGAAGCGGAACCACCGCAATCAGAGCTGGCGCCGACTAGCGGTCTCAAGACGCCAATGCCATCAATGAGTAGCTTTGGCCATCGACCAACAACACAACTTGCCAAACTAACCTGTAGTCAACCCTTCGGGTACTATACTATATCCGTGATCGGATTCCATTTCGGGTGTTGGGGTGGGAATGGGCGAATCGGATTTTGTGCCCAAAAGCCCAATTTTTCAGATTAGGCGAATGATGAAACGAACGAAGAAGTTCGTTTTGCGAAACTCCAAACGGGAGAGATGTTAGACTGAGCTGGGTAACTTAGGGCAAGAAATTTAGGTTTGGATTAGGTTTAAAATCATGCCACTAAACTGATTAGGCCCGCTAAAAGCCTAAGTGAACCATGCGCAATGGCTGTTTGCCGTGACGTCACCATGAGTTAGCCAATTACGAACGAGAACAACGGCTGTTTGGCCGTCTGATTGGACTAGCCCAGTCACGTGATATACACGTCACAGCAAACGAAAATCGCGGCGCTGCTACGAATAGTGTTGTTTCATTTTTAATTTACCGCTATTTTCGTTATATTGCTCGAAGGTTCTACCGTGCTGTATCTAGGAGTTGAAAGGTGAAAAGGCGCCTTTAAGGCCTAACCGGAAATGCAACCCGAACAAAAGAGGGAAATAGAACGGTCCTACTAAAGGCTAACCGGCATAAAAGCACCCTAATATAAGAGACATAAAAGACCTAAGAGACCTAAGACCTATGAGGCCTGTTAGGGAAGGGACCAGCTAAACGGCTGGCTCGGAGGCTGACTCATTTTACATTGTTGCCAGGACAACCCCGAAATAACAAAGGTATTATGGGTAATAGAACCTTCTAGGAGCAGGAACAGGAAATAAAATTACACGACATAGATAACTTGATCCATGGCAGATGTGACGTTAAGAATGGCGATAAGTCCCAAACATATTAGCAAACATGGCAAGATTTGTAGATTTGTACCTGAGGAAGAAGAAGAAATATGAAGACAACTTCGACTCCGACTCGAACCCATCAGGAAGCTGACTGCGTTAGCTCGGTGAATCCCTGTCTACAGTGTCTGGCCTTGTTGAGAAGCTGTTCAAGCTTTCTTAATGGTTACACGGTGGAAATGGAATATTCTGGCGTCGCGCGTCAGTCTGGGTATTTATTCGTTCTTTCTTTCTTTCCCAGTTATTGTATTTTGTGTTCCATAAAGCCAGTTTTTAATGCTAATTGTGAGCTGTGTTTCATCCTCCTTCTGATTTATTTCTTATTTATAAGTAAACTAGCATCGTACCCGGCTTGGCCAGGGGATTTATTTGACCCGTGGTTGTTTCCCAGTATTGGCTCGGTGCTGCCTTTCCGTCAATCGTCTCCCTCCGCAAAGCAATGTCGTAATCAAATAGTGGCTCTAACATAAGAACTGCCCCACCAACGGGCATTCCCCGTTCAGGCCCCTCCCCATTCCCAGTAGTGTGCGAAAAATAACTGTCCTTCGTACATGACGTCATTTAAGACATGCCTTTGCGATGACTGCGCAGAACAAATTGTTAGTCGAGGCAACAATGTGCCAATTTTAACTTCTTTTCAGGGCAACAACGTCCCAGTTTCAACTTCAAGCCAAAGAATTGACACACTCGCACGTTTTCATTGTTCCTCTTCTGGGGGTCGTTGCGGTTGCTTCATTTCTGCTATGAGACTTTGGTTTATAATGTAAGATAAAGAAAAAAAAATCACAAATTAAAATGGTGACGAAGCAGTCAGTCTGCATTAAAGACTTGCATTGTGAGAATATAAGATGCACAAATCTGAGAAAGAATGAAAAAAAAAACTGCCCCGTCTGGGACTCGAACCCAGGAATTCCTCCTACACGCCAGGCCAGGTGCTCTGACCACCGTAACGATACTTCAAGGGAAGAGAGCAGGGTTGAAAACCTTTGGAAATGCTTAACAAATATAAAGTGGTTTCTATACTGTGAAGATGACCGAGTTTTGCCATCAACCCCGGAAAACCAGATTTTTTTCATTTTTGGAGCAAGTGGTTGCAGAGGTTCGCAGAAAAATCCTTAGGAAGACTACGTGTTGTTTTCGGCTCCATACAATTAGCCACGTTTAATCGTATACATTGAACAAGACAACAGCTAAACAGCTTATCTGATATCACTTGCAGTAGTGTCGACTTACCACAGAATACGTACACACCAGACAAAACCAATTTTCTAGGCTGTTAAGGCTAACCTACAGCTAATTTTAAGGATCTTTGCAATCAGTTATCAGAATTACCTTTTGTAATGCAGAATCTTGCAATAGAAGAGAATGATGGCACTATCCTGTTCTTAGTTTTGTTTCTATTGCGATTTTCTTTTCTCTAACAATTTCGTAGTTGCAGTTTGCACTACGGACCTGAACAGTTGTTAACAATGTGAACATTGCTCCCCCAGCCCCCACCACCGTGTGATAGTATATAAATCCATGTTACCACCAATGGACAAAGAACGAGGAGAAACACAGCAGCCAGAGTCTGACTGGGTAGCAAAGGGCGCCTGTGCCATTTAGAGAAATGATGGGGGAGGGGCGCCACACGTTTATCGTCAGGTCTGGAGAGCGCTCTAAGCTCCGCAAGCATTGTCCAGGGAAGAGCCAGGACCCTTTGCTCATTTTGATATTCTACTGGCTTTGATGAGCAACAACTCATGTATTACCACGTATTTCAAGGAAGGACTGTTTTATGAACTTTTTTTTGGTGGGGGGGGGGGGGGGGGGGGGGGGAGGAGTTTAACAAAACTGTTGAAAATGCAAGTAAGGGGAAGGAGAAAGAGAGAAGGGGATTCGTACCTGAAGGGAAGCTCAACAGAGGAAAAGATTTCAGTTTTCTTTCTGGGAATATAAAACCGAAGGCTGCCCATGGGGCGCCAAAAGTGTGGTAACCAAAGGGCGCCTGTGCCAATGGCGCAATAGCAGTATGGCCAGTCCGAGCTTGACAGCAGCTAACAGCTAGTGGAGTAGCACTTGCACAGCTACTTCTTCTGGCACAAAATTTCTTGCGCTGCGCGGCAAGCTGTCACTTTCCGTTTCCAGTCCAAAACGGGGAGAAGAATCGTTCACACAAGAAATGGATTCGGCTGACAAACTATTTCTGGTCATTTATTTAATTTTATACCTGAACTGTATTAACCTCATTTCAAACAAGGTATAGGCCTACTCACAAAATTCAAGGCCATTTCAAGGCTCCGACAACAATGATTTTCAAGGATTTTCAAGCATTGAATTTTCGGTTTTCAAATTTAAGGTTTTCTAGGAATTCAAAGCCGTGTACGAACCCCATTACCGGTGTTAACAGGGACCCCCGTGACTCCACTAACCTTAGCAACTATTGAAAAGGCACCTCATTTTCGCCTTAACGCGCCATTAAGCCTCATCCCCCCCCCCCCAATTAGTGTAATGTACAAGTGTTCACCTTCATTTCCCTTTAAAAGGTATTCAGAAACGTGCATACTTTCCTCTTTGCTTTAGGCATTGGATCTCTCCACGCAATGCTGGCTACTCCATCATTTATTTACATCCCAACCTCCCCCCCCCCCTCCCACCACGAATGAAATGTTGCTTGTGACATCATCATTTTGAAGAAGTGGTCTGGCATTGTCCTTTCTCCTCTTCATTCGCCTCCCTCCCCTTTACCCAGTTTGTTTACCAATAGAAATCGGATCTTGGTTCCAGCCACATTTTTCAGCTTTTGCCGTCCAGTTCCACTTGGTCAACATTACGGTCATTTGGCGTGTTGACCATTGCTCAGAGTCGGGGAAGGCTGCCAAGAAATTTCTTTGCTTCTCTGCCTTGCCCATAACACTACTACTCTCACTGCCCACGCTCGCCCCCCTACCCTCCTCCTCCTCCTCTAGGTGGACCGATTTCTTGGCTTGTGGAGACTTGTGGGCATATCCAGGCTGCACTTTGTTTAGGAGGGGCAAAAGAAAGAAAAATGATCCATGAAGCTAACACGTTTTCAGCAATATCAGTTTGTTTTTAGGATTCTACTAAGCTTAATTTAGGCTTATGAAACTCGTTGTAAATTTTGGACATTTTAAGGTGGGGACGGGAGGGGTGTTGAGGCTTTATGGAGCGTCAGCAGATAGGTTATTAGCGTCACCGCTCTAAGCGGGTTTGCATAAAGTCATAATTTTTTTTTCTGCAAAAAAAATCAAAAACATCTACTTATTTGATTTTTTACACGCTTTATATAGATTTAAGTAATTTTTGTTCAGTGTTTGAGAACTAAGGCGGTCTCTGATCGCCTTCCGACCTCTGACTTTCGTTCTTTGATCAATGAACATTCTTGGCAAACGCTTTCGCAGTAGTTCGTCTTGCTGCGGTCCACGAAATGTTGGTGTTCTTCATTCAGAAAAAAAACATTTGTGTTCTGTCTGAAACCTGATTCTAACGTTTCGATTGCTACAATCAGAACCTTGAACACACCGATTTTCACATTGAGCTGCAGGTAACTTCGGTATTGTGTAGCTGCCGCTCTGCTGGACTCGAGTTCGACAACTTTATCCTGCCGTGAAGATGACCATTCCAGTGGCTGGATCAAGTTAGTAATAGCGGCTGGTCAGAACAGCGTGGGTATATGTACTGGAAGTGTTTGGGCGTTTACTTTGTCGATTCATCCCAGCCAGTAAGTCTGGCAAATCATAACCCATGGCTAATGGAATCATTACAATACTGCTTCCTATAGTGTCCACAGCCTATCTTGAGTTCGCCCCAGAACGAACACAGATAATCGATTGTATGTTTTTTGGTAGCAGAGTGCCTTGTTGATATCCAAGATGGTTACAAAAACAATGGCGGCCGTCGATTAAAGCCGCCCATTCCAGGAAGACGTAGCCGCTCATAACACACCTGCAGGACTCAAGATACGCCGAGCATATAATAGACAGATTTTTGTAGATATTTCAAAATTCATTTGCAGTCAACGGTCCACAACAGCTTGAAGTCTTTCTGAAGTTGATTTAAATCAGCGATTATTATTGATTGTTATTGATTGACTGATGCAGTTTAAGTTTCTTAGTGATTGTTATTGGGGAGGGGGGATTTTTATGCCCCTCCTCCTTCACGCCCCCTGTGATAGAAAATACGCGAGTACTTCATTTTTATTGTACGATTATTTTTCTTGTTTTGGGCAGGGTGAGGCTCCATCAGAAAAATAGATTGAAAAAATAGTAGAAATTTGCCTATGATGTTTTACGCCCCCTTGGCTTGTTTTTTTTTTTCTTTCCAGTTTATTTACGCCACTGGATATCGAGCTGATGCTGCAAGAATTCTAAGAATTTAGTTTAGACGGGTTACAGAAGGGTTGGATTAAGACAAAATGCTGGAAAAAGTAGGGAATCGCTGACCTGTTTAACTCTGTGTTTATCCAGAACAGCTCTCCCCCACCCTTAATTTTTATTCAAATACATTGAAACTAAATTCATACCGTTGCCTCTACTCGACCAGACCACATTTCTTCCATTTCAGAACCTATTTGGTTGTTGTCTAGTAGAACATCAGACTCCGCTACTCTCTCGATGCACGCCTAACCGAGTTTCGATTTTCGAATCCTCCTGATTCGGTTTTTTTCCCCTCCATCTTTTCGTGAAAACGGTTTTGGTCCCCGTCAGAAAAGGCGGTGTCTACGGTGTTTACCCAGGGTTCGTTGCGCGCTGTCCACCGTGCACCAATCGTCTTTCCACGGAGCTTACATCGCATTTTCTTCTCTTCCAAAAGCCTTTTTGCCTTTCCTTTTTTTTTTTTCTTCCGTTTTTCTCCTTGCTCCATTCCGTCCTTTGGTTTGCCCGCTGGCTGAATGCATCTAGTCTCGGGGCATTGCGTCCGTTCGCTAATATCGATTTCCTTGGTGGTGCATTCCCCTTCCTCCTTTTCCCTTTTCAAGTCAAAATGGCCGTCGAAATATAGATGGGTATTGATTGCGTAAGTAACCTTAACCTTGATCGCTGGTAGGACCCGCTTCCTGCGCAGATTATCACGTGTTCCTCTGACTTCAAGTAACAATTTGATGGAGCAATTGAAGCAATGATGGCTTGGAAGCAACAGTGGACAAGATTTGAATGTCACAGAGGTATAATCTTCAGCAGTGTTCGTCGTTCAGTGTGAACTTTCTTCGAGAGTTGCTTTCCCGACGGTTGCTTGCATGATCATGTAATCACATGATTCGTTTGCACTAACGTCTGTACGTGAGTGGCTTGATTCAGGCCACTCAACGCCAAGAAGAGCCTTCGTACGCCCCCTGCACACACGGACTCGATTTTGGGTATAAACCTAAAAAAGTGTTCTGGATTATTTTGGGCTGATATTGTACACTCGCGGGCATTTGTCACTGTGTTGGCATTTTAGGATTTGGTGCATTGAATTTAAGACGTATAAGCTGTAAAAAGGAAGGAAGGGTATGAAGGTAAGGGCATGGCAACACGGTGGTTATCTGCGCCCGTATCTGGCCTAGTTGGTTTGAGTCAACATTACAGTGCACAGCCGAAGAGCTGCAGATAAATTACTAATGCATTAACAGGGTTCGTCGCATGCGCCACGCGGCACGTCGATTGGAGCTGGCAAGAGCTGGCACGTCTTTTTGGTCATTGGTCCCGGTGCGGTTCCAGTACTCCTTCGGTCTGCAGCGCCATCTCCTGGCGATACTTGGCTGCAACTAGTCCATTCTCTCTTTCCGTGTAAGAACCATAGACGCCATTCCTTGGCTGTTGATAATGTCTGCACTACAACTAATTGTTTAAACTTCATGTATTTAACTTTCTTCTTAGTATTCTTTTAACAGTACACAGTTGATGTATCTTACGTGCCCATGACAATTGTTACCTGCCCTTAACGACCAACTGAGGATTAGTTACTAAGTGAAGGCTATTCTGGTATTCCAACCGTCAACCCCAACCCCAACCAATCCTGATGTAACCCATTTTTGGCCTATACTAATTTATAACTTTTTCCCCCCTTTTAATGACCAGCCCAATTACTTAATAGCCGACTTGTTTAGGGATCATTAAGCCATGAATTTGTCACCATCCTTTAAGCTGTACCAATTGGCGGGGTAGCGCATCACCATCAAATTTATCATTAAACCTAAAACAAATGCTAGAAAGGTAATTCTTGACTCAGTTTAATCCTAACTTAAGTTAGTCCAATGCCTGTCAACCGTCTAAACGTTACCAACCGTTGATACACCAGATTTAAAACGCAACGAGGAAGAGAGAATGTGATTGAAGGGCCACAGAAAACAAATGCAGAAGATGTGGCTAAAGAGTCACACAAATAAAGTCAGACAAAACGTCAGACAAAATAAAGTCTGTTGATGTTTATTTACTAGAATACACGATCTGAACTAGAGAAGAAGATGGGAAACGGAAAATTCAAAGAAATGCTGTAAAAAAAACTTGTAAAAAACAGTAAAGGTAAACCGATCAATCAAATATTGCCATTTAAAGCGATAACCAATCAAATTTTACCATTTAAAGCGATAACCAATCAAATTTTTGCCATTTAAAGCGATGGCCAATCAAATTTTGCCATTTAAAGTGATACCTTGTGCCACAGTAGATGCAACTATTGTGAGCGCAGCGTCTCTTGAATCCTGGAAATATTTTATGAGCGGCTATGTCTTCCTGGAAGAGGCGGCTTTAATCGACGGCCGCCATTGTGTTTGTAACCATCTTGGATATCAACAAGGCACTCTGCTGCCAAAAACGTACAATCGATTATCTGTGTTCGTTCTGCAGCGAACTCAAGATAGGCCGCGCACACTTTAAATTAAAGGTCAAAAACGCTATCAGTCAAGTTTAACGAACAGATTGCTTCCCAGCCTCAGCATTCTGATAGTTTTTTTTTTTTTTGGTTTTTGTTTTGTCGTGTCCAGAATTTTTAACCGTTCAGCAATTCATGGTGGTAAAAAAATTCTGATTCCCTTCGACTAAAATGTACTGCGAGGACAGAGCTAGTTAATGGGCATATGTCATTATGTATGAAGTTAGCTCGGACCGTTTAGAGATGTGGGAATGGATTATGTTGACGTGTCTCAAAGTCATCATAGCATGTGAAAAATCACTCCGCAAAATAATGTACAGTAATGATTTATTTACTTGGGTGGGCTTACGTTGAAATTTTCTAATAAGGAGAGTTAGAAAATTAAGATTTGTCCGCTGTTTCAGTTAATCGCTGTTTCAGTTGACCGCTGTTTCATTTCTGGTGATACAAAAATTAAGGTTTGGGCCTTCAAGGTTTTCACGCGACCGCTTTTAGAATGTGCATGCCCGGTGTGGTCACCAACGTTGTTGGGAGACATTGACCAACTAGAATCAGTCCAGCGCAAATTTGCTAAGAAATTACCTGGCATGCGGAATTTGCCCTACGCCACTCGGCTGTCTCGCGTTGGACTCGAGACTTTGGAACCGAGTGGGCTACGTGCCGACTTGATTCTAACTTTTAAAAATCGTCCTTCGGTGTTTTTGCCAATCGACAACCCTTCTTCGATCCTTGCCCTTACTCGGCCACTTGAGGCCATTCACTGAAATTTGGGCGACAGTCAGCGAGGCTGGATTGCCGAAAAGGTTTTTTTTCAGTATGAAGATGATAACGCGCCTGGAACCCTCTTCCCGATGAAGCTGCTCAGACGGGCTCAGTCGACCGTTTTAGGCACCTTTTGGGCAAAGTTTTGCCGAAGTTTGCTTCTTAACCTTCATCTCGTTGCAATCTGTTGAAATCGCATTGTGATACTGTCCTTCTTAACCTTGACAGGGAGGACCCCAAGTTAAGTGGTCCCAAGCCCTGGTAGCTCCCAACCACTCCAGTGGTTGAATCTATAGTACGTTCCACATTATGTTTTCAGAATGCTGACTGGGTGACGGCTCGTTTCCTTGCACTAAGAGTGCAAAACCATGTGGATATCACACTTGGAGACTCTACAAATTTACTGCTAGAGTTTACGAATGTGACGTTTACGGTTTTTTTTTTCCACTTGTAGTGGAAGAAAATGTGCCGTCATGCAGTCAGTTTTCTGAAAACATAATGTGGAACAAAGTATCTGTATTTATTTCGGTTGCAGTTTACAAAGAAAATAAGGAAAATGGCAGTTTGGATGTATTGGATTTTTTTTGTGTGTGGGATGGAGGGGGTGGGGCGACGCCGCTGTACTTGTATTACCTGTGATTACGTGACATAACTCTCTATGTGGCACCCCACGACGTGAAAATTGTGTCAGGCATTGTGCGTCTGTTCTGATGTAGCTGCTGCTAGATGTTTAAGAGCAGTTTTTTTCTTTTTTCTGACCACAGACTCCTTTCTGTAATCTTGTCATTGGCACATTATGAGTGTCAGTTCCCATTATGTGACGTCACATCTTTGGCACAGTCTTCCCATCTTTTTGCCCAGCCAACCGCAAACGCCTTTCGATGTCTCCAATATTCCCTCCTTTCTCTCCTTGTCCAGAACCTCTCCGTCACGAACTTAGCCATGCGTGGTCAAGAATTGACGTCCTACACCGGACCAAGAGCCAGCCGGGGGTGACCGCGGGAAATTAGAACCGGAGGTGGGCGTTTTCTTTTTTTTTATAGAGAATGTGGAGAAAGGGGGAGGGGGCGGGGAGGGTTCAGGAAGGGCGAACATAGATCTACTGCGGTAAAGTCTCTCCTCTCTCTTTTTTCAGAACACACACCCACACACACATACACACCCCCAGCGGGTGCTCTAGCATGTCATTGCGAATTCACACCCGTCACCCTTGCCTAAGCCACACGCCAATTTCCCGCCAAATTGGGTATTAAAATGCGGGGTGGGTTGGAGACTGTAAGTTAAGGTGGTGGCGGCGGCGGCCACGAAAGGCCGAAATGAAGGAAACCAAAAGAAACGGGGAAAAGAAAGTTGATCGAGATCGTCGTCCGAAGAGGTGGTGGGAAACCGAAACGAACTCTTTATTCTCGTCGCCAATGGGAATTCAAAATGGCTACACGTTCCCTCGCCCCCCCCCCCTCCCCCCAAAGTTTCATCAAAAAGCAGGTGGATTTGATCCTGGAGCCCGAGGTGGTCTTGGATTGCTGACGACAGTGTGGTTTGTGATCACCTTTTTTTTTTATTATTACTATTATTATTATCCGCGTTACTTCGTCACCGTGGTTTGAATTTCTTCACATCTCTAAAGTTTCATTTCTCCGAATTCGTTCGTTTGTAATATCGACGAATTGCAGTCATAAACGAGGATCAACCGAAAAACGCCCCCGTAGCAATTGGACGCCCCGCGAAAAAGGGCGGGCGATTGAGTTCTGGATTGGGTTGCGGTGGCGGGGGGGGGGGGGGGGGCGTCTGGGGGGGATGGGGGGGGGGGGGGAGGATAGAGGCAAATGTAAACGAACAAAGAAAGAATGGTGACGGCGGTAGTTTACGACACATTTGTAACTTTTATTTTATCACTGCGAGCAATTGGGCGTCAGATTCGGTAGGCGTCATGGTCCCAGCTATAGCCTACATTTCTGGCTTCTTAAGAGACCCGGGTTCGATCCTAGTGAAGGGAAGTGCATGGGTTTTTCTCCACGTTGTTTTCCCGCCTGTTGCACGAGGGTTTCCTCCGGGTACTCCGGTTTCCTCTCTCATGCGGCAAAAAAAAAACAATTGTCCTGATGGTGGTACCTTCCCCTTAACATCTACCGCTGGGCCTTCAAAAAACTTTAAGTTTATTGACCGACACCGTCTATTCCATTCTATTTTAACGGAGTACAATTTATTATTATTAAACTTATTATTTGACTTGGTCCAAGCCCAACGCTAAAAATCTAAACCAAAAGCGTTCTTTTCTACAATCGTGCGATTGCTTACTGTGTGCACAGCGTATCTTGAGTCCTGCAGGTATTTTATGAGCGGCTACGTTTTCCTAGAGGGGACGGCTTTAATCGACAGCCGCCATTGTTTTTGTAACCATCTTGGATATCAACAAGGCACTATGCTACTGAAAACCTACAATCGATTATCTGTGTTCGTTCTGAGGAGAACTCAAGATAGACCGCGTACACTATAAGTACATTTCTCCAAATGTATGTTAGGATTTCAAAGAGACCTTTTGATAAGTACCTACGTTGTTTAGAGATTGATTTCGGAGCTCAGATGTTGAATCTATGCCAAAGTGGCGCCGATGACGTCATTTGTGACAACTCAATTGCCTAATGTCTTCAAGATGTCATTTTGTAATATAGCCCATTGTCACTTTGAGTTAAAAATAATTAGTAGATGAAAAAAAAAAGTTATTGTATCATTAGGGCAAGGGGGGATCACTTTTCAGTTTGAAGCGTTTTCCTGGATGATAATCCAACAAATCATCTAAAAGGTCATGTAATTCTTTAAGGAATAAAGATAGGTTGTATAGCCTACACTTGAGCTTGCTGCTTTTTTTTCGGTCATCTTTGTTTTAGTCAAATAAACGTTAACCGCAAGCTCATTTTTTCCTGACGTTTATTCTTTGTGGCTATATATCTGCATCCGCTTCCGTCGTCTAATCCTTTCGCCCCTTTCTACGTTTTTAAAATAGTCGGTTGCTTGTCGCTTTTCGGCTGCATTTGTCCTTTACTGTTTGACTAAATTAGGCACCATTTGTCATAGTATGGGCGCAAGCACTCATTGTGTTGATGTGCCCCTTTCTGTCATATCCGTCCATCCTTTCTTTCTCTTACGTCATGGAAAACCGTCTTTTTACCATTAAGCTATAAACCGAAATATTCATTTCTTATTTTTAAAAAAACAGACGAAATTTTCGTTAACAAAATGAAAGTTGCCAACTCGGCGGGTTTCGTCCCTATCTACTTTTAAAATATTAGTTGATTGCTTGCCGCTTTTCGGCTGTACTTGTTCTGTACGTTTTGACTAAATTAAGCACTATTTTGTCAATGTGTGGGCGCAAATAACCATTGTGTTGACATGCCCTTGCTGTCATATCCTTCCATCCTTTTACGTCAGGGAAATCTGTCTGTTTACCATTAAGCAACAAACTGAAATAGACGAAATTTTCGTCAATAAAACGAAAGTTGCCAACTCTTCATTTTTCCATTATCTTCAGCTTTAGTTGAAAGACACGATGAATTCCCATTTATCGTAAGATTACTAATAATGTCGTCCTAAATTTCCCGAGGTTAGGACGGGAACCCGAGTGGCTTTTAATTGGTGTCGGCCAAGCCCCGCGCCTGCCCAATAAATCAATGGCTCGAAAATGGCCAAATTAATTGGCAATCGGTCCTCTTTTGGGAGCGTTTAGAATTTTAGAAGAAGGGGAAAGGAGCGGCGATATAAGATCTCAATAAATAATAAATAAAATAAAGTTATTCTCTCCCACACAAAAAATTGAAACATGAAGTTATACTACGATACTAAGGGCGCGTTTACGACACGACTCGCGTCCGCGTTCTTGCAGCTAGAATTTAACCGCGATGGGACAGGTGTCGTTGCCACTATAACAACGCTACACTGGATTAGCTAAAATCCGACATCGTTTGACGAATGCCTATAGCCTTATAAACCGTGACAATAAAGAATTCCTCGTGACGAAACAATCTTCCCAGTCGGTTCTGAACTCGCATTATTGACAGTTTTCGTTGCGAGCCGACAGAGTAAAGCCGCCGCCATATTGGAATTTGAGATGATTTCTAGCTTCTAGCTGCGAAAGTGCAAAGCCCGAGTCGTAGCGTAGATTCGCTCTGTAGTGTCTGCGGCCCATCTTGAGTTCGCCCCAGAATGAACACAAATAATCGATTGTACGTGTTTAGTCGCAGAGTGCCTTGTTGATACCAAAGTAGTTACAAAAAACAATGACGGCCGTCAGTTAAAGCCGCCCCCTCCAGAAAGACGTAGCCGATCACAAAATAAGTGCAGGACTCAAGATACGCCGCGCACACTAAAAGGGCGCGTTTACGGAACGACTCGTCTTTACATTCTCGCAGCTGGAATTTAAACCCGGACAACTGGACTGTGACTGAGGAGAGCGCTAATGACCTAGCTGTCGACGCGCCATTAAGCCTCAACATCCCCCCCCCCCCGACCTCTGTCTTAGGGTTTCCACTAAAAAATATTGAAATAATGTCCCTGACGTTTACTGGTTTTCCGCAGTAATTGAGGTTAATTTCCAGGTTATTTACCAATATTTCACGAAGAAAAATTTGTCTACAGATTTTGCCAATTTTACTTGTTTTTACGGCTCACTCAGTGCAAAAGAGTAGCCCGAGTTAATGGCCACACTGTCTTAAAAGAATATATTTAATGGCACTTAAGACTAGCCCATAAATTATGGCTTTGTCTTTTTTCCTGAGTTTTCCAAGTTTTGTTGTGAAAAATCGGAAAATTCCCTGAGTTTTCCCCGAGTTTTCCAGGTTTTCCAGGTTGGTGGGAACTCTAGGCGTCTTTTACATAAAACACCGTAGTTTACTCCATATGGCATGAAACGGACGCAAACCCTAACTTGTACAACTTTGAAGAAAACTTCAAATCCTATCCCGTCCTTTTTCCTGCATGAACTGCGCTGACCATCTCTGGATTATCGCCAAAAGGGACATCGTGTGCCATTTTCGGCCACGTGGGGTCGCCCTCATCACTTTACCGTCGCCGTCATCACCGCAGCGCCACGGAAGTCGTAGCGGCCGAAGCAGACGGCTCACTGTTCGCTACATACTTCTCGCATCTTGCTTGGGCGTCCCTCCTTCCTTCTCTCTAGCTACTGCTCGCGCCCACGTGGCCTCCGGCTCTGATTGATCGGGGCACGAGCTGGCGCTGATCGATTCGGCACGAGCTATATACCGTTCGCTACACGCTCCCCCCCCCCCCCCAACTCTCTCCTCTTCCCATATCTCCCGAAACTTGCACCACGGCGACCCCTACGCGCCAACACCCAACGCCCCCGTTCCGCAGAAATGGAGGAAGATGGACACGGAACGAAAACGCTTCTTTTCGCATTCGTTTTGCCAAGGATTGGCAGTGACGTTTGCGGAATTTGTACAGGAGACGAGTTTGTCTGCCCCGAAGCAGATCTGCGATGCAGCAGGCGAGGTTATAGGTTGGCTGACAGAGCAATCCGAAAGAAAGTGCAATCTGTTTTTGTTCCTAGAGCGATGTTTGGCGGGGAAATTCCTTACAACTGGTCAGGTGTGCGTTGGGATCTGTGCAGACTGTGGCAGCGGTTGAAATTCGTTTGGGATTTTGCCGGTTTCTGAATCTAACACTGTGCGAAATAATGATAAAGATATAGGTAATGTGCATTGTGCAGTTCGGTCTGGCAGCGAATTAGCACATGCGGAGAACAATAAAACTTACGTAATAAAAATTAATTTTAACGTCCACATCAACCACAAATTATGTCTCTGGTGACATTGAAAAATCACAAATTCATAAGCATAACATGATTTAATTTTCGGCAATTCTATTGCTGTCTTGGTCATGGAATGCCATGGATACAATGTTTACTTGTGGTCAGTTGGAATTATAATAAATTTCAGGCTGTTATTTGGTTAAATAAATACGGATGCAAACCTATTTACGTTGCCTTTGGGACTTATGTCAGACTGCCTGAGTGGGGAATCGAACCCACGACCTTTGGAATCAAAGGCCAAGGTCCTACAACTGAGCCAGACTGACACGACTCAGTCCGTGTCAGTCTGGCTCAGCGGTAGGACCTTGGCCTTGATTCCAAAGGTCCTGGATTCGATTCCCCGCTCAGGCAGTCTGACATATAAGTCCAAAAGGCAACGTAAATAGGTTTGCATTCGTATTTATTTAACAAATCTCGACCTTGGCTTTCCGTTCCCGGCATTTAAACTATTATTTGGTTATCATGGTGAATTAAGCAGCTACGGGGTTGCAGTGGTACACTGGCAACAGGGTTGGTCCACGGTGAATTTAAGTTTGGAGTATAGGCGCAAAAAGGGAAATATTTCTAAATATTTAAGCCAAAATATTTGGATGTGGGCCAATTGGAGGACCGTAGCGGATGAATTCTATTTCGATTCACCACCAATTGTTGAGGGAACAGGGCAGAAGACCAAGCGAACTCGAGCCATTACAATTGATGATGTACATTAATTACAGACCATTTGTATGCTACATCTTGCAAAAAATTGATCACACAATATCATCTCTATTAACAATGAATATTAATTTTAAAGCGACAACGGGTCGTTGCATGTAAACCTTGGGCTTGGTAGATTTCGCAAATAACACACAAGTCCAAAAGGCAATGGAAATAGCTTTTCATCTGTATTTATTTCGCCCTAATCGAACCATTCCTGTTTAGTTGGTGTAAATGTTAGCGAAACGCTAAATTTGATCAGGGAAAACAAAGCGTATGATTTTATATGAAACCTGGTTTTGCTAAACAGTTTCCGTTGTTTATAATAATAACAGTGCAGCAGCTGTCGTCACCAAGGATACGGGCTCGGCGATCGTTTCAGTGGGTTTTTCGGCTGTTGCCACACAGCTGTGAGGGATCTTAATCTGCCTTTTCAAACACTGACTTGCGTCCTCTATTCATAAATTTGTTTCTCTCCCTAACCCCCCCCCCCCCTTCCCGATCCCCACTTCCACTCCAGTGCCCCTTACTCCCTACAAGAAACAGAAACATACGATATTGCCTTGGGCCAATCACGTATACGTTAAACATTGAGGCAGCGGCGGGGATGCAGCAAAGTAGACTACGTATCTTCTTGTTGCTGTAAACAGCGAGTGATACAGCGAATCCAATATTTTAACAAAGCCGAAGAACTATGCAGTTCATTCCATCCCGGAGATGGTGGCATTGTACCGCTCCTACCTGCGGGCATTAATACGTAGCATCCTTTACAGCCAGATTTCTCCAAACCGCGTATGGAAACTGCAAGGCAGATGTAACACGCTGACACTTTCTTTTAGTTAAGCTGCACCTGTTGAAACCTTCAAGATAGATTTTTTTGATGAACTTTATAACCTTTAGCCGACCTTTGTTTTCCTGCTGGGCCCCATAAGTTTTTCTTTTGACCGTCATTCTATTCTAGTATGTTATGTTGGAAATTTTAGGTTATGTTAGAAGACTGTCCAATTCAGTTTCTAAGGACGATTCTCAGGTACAACGTCATTTTAGGTATTTATCAACTTATTTTACGAAAAAAAAGTTAGTTGGAACACAACAGGTTGTAGGAAGAGCTAACTAGAAAACCAAGCCCCCCCCCACCCTTCCTCTCCCCGCCTAACTTTCGTAGACAGCAAATCCCCACACAGCCCCCCATCTCTTTTTTTCTTGCGCGTGCATGGCTCGCTCTAGTTCATCCCCCTCTTTTGTCCTTTTCCGTTTTGCCCTTTCAGTTGTAGTTTCCCCCTCTCCTTTTCCCCGGTCGTCTTTCCCCTTTAATGGCGGAGGCGTAACACGAATGGATGGAGTACAAAACCGCACAAAACGTCGGAACGGGCAATCGCCAACTCATGAAGCTGCTCTTTCTCCTCTCTCTCTTTCTCGTCTATTTCGCAATTTGTATGCCTTCCATTTCGTTGCCCATAAAACCTGAAGCAAGCCAGCCCCAACTCTTCGACCACTAAACTAAAGCATCTACTTTCACTTAACTATTATCTCGCACGACCTGAGCAACCATCCGACCAACCAACCAACCACCTTTTAGGGGCAGTTCGCCTTTTGGAAAATGAATACTTACTTGCTAGCTGCTTTGCGCGAGCTCGAAAAGAAAGAAACAAAAAAAAAAACGGAACAGAAATACAGTGACGTATTTGATGAGCTACGCCGCTTGCATGAAAAGACGGGCAATAGCTTATTGGCATTATGCAAAAAAAAAAAAAAAAAATTGTAATAAGGAGAATGACTGCAGTCGTTTTTGAAGAGAAAAAAAATGGTAACGAAAAAGGAGAAGTCTATATGGAATACGGAAAATTTTTACGGAATACGGAAAATGGAATACGGAAAATACGATATTGCATCATACAAAACGAACGCTCGTGCACTTAACGGCGCTGCAGTCGAGCTTTCTACCAACAATTATTCGCCTGCTCCAAGTTAGGCAACAAACATCACATTAATTCAAGTTTTGAGGACATAAACCATTGTAGCGTGACGCCATAGGCGTAAAAAAGGTACATGGATTACAAACGAAAACGTCAAGTATGCCGTAAATATGATTGAAATTTCATTTTACGTGTACACGACAAAAAATGATGATTTTTTAAAATTTAAATAACCAAATGTACAATTCGGAAAATTTCGTCCGTTTAAGTGCTTAAACAGATGCAATTTTATGAATTGTACATTTGATTATTTAAATTAAAAAGCATCAATTCTTATCCGTGTACATTTTAACCAGTAAAGTGAAACTTCAATCATATAACCCTTTTTTTTTACGGCACCCACTAGGTGTTTTTGTTTGTAATCCATTTTTATTGCTTCCACATGAACCAACCTGCGTAAACGAACTTTCAAAAAAATGAATAAAAGAGGATGTTTTGATTACAAATTTATTAACTTTCAATTTCCTTCTGAAAATTACGTAATCTTTCGTAGCTATGTCTGGATTGTCTGAGGGACCTCAAAACGCTTTCTTTATCTAGGACTATGGTCGTGAAGAGCGGAGACAAAGCTTATCCTAGCTGCTAGAAAAAGCTGAAATGGAAAGGGGGGCCCTGGTAAAGTCTCTGCCAGCCCTTCAGTAGCTATGACATCTATGATGGATATTCTCTGGACCTTACCATGATCGGCGATTTTATAATTCGAATCGCAAGTTTTGCCCCCCTCCCATTCGGCTTCTGAAACCTTAGAAATGTTAAAGTTTGAGCAGGTTCATTTGTAGGTGCAGTCGTTTGCTTCAGGTCACGTTAAGGCTCAAAATAGAACAGAAAAAATATAACAGTTAAAAGCAGAGACTTGTAAGCCAGACGTACACGTCGTCACGCTTAGGGCCTACAAGTAATTTCCCGTGATCCCATATGGTTAGTACGCCACTGGTTCGAATCTGAAGAGGTTCTCAGCAATGGGAGTTTTTGCTTAGTTACACGTTTGCTCCTTCACTGGCCATGGCTTCCTTGCACGGCACTCTGTTTTCTTACATCCAGTCAATCCGTGACAGCAAGCAAAAGCTGATATTGTCTGCAACGATGGTTGCCGAAATACCAAGAAAGGTTTAAGAAACTCTTTAAATCTTAACTGCGGTGTTTGGCCACAAGAGTAGTATATCTTCAATTTCGTGTCTCGGGATAAAAGAAAGTTTCTAGATCCGTGAGAAAAATAATGATAATTAAAGTTAGGATTCGTAGAAAGCAACCAACAACCTAAAAGCATTGAAGCATCGTTAAAAAAAAAAAAAAAAAAAAAAAAAAACCCCCCCCCCCCCTCACCCCAAAAAAAGAAAGAGAAATGCTTTCCCATCGTGCAATCCTTTTTCGTCCCAGTTAATTTTTCTGTCCGTCTCTCCTTCTCCAAACCCAGCAATTAACCCTAAATGAACTTCTCCATTTTCTCAGCAGGAAAAAACACACACGCAGCATGGAACTTCCCCTTTCCCCAAAACTAAATCGAAAGTCGGTGCTCCCTTCGCGTATCACGCACGAAGACATAAACGAAAGCAAATCTTTCTCGTCTTTTTCTTGGAAAGTTTTGTCGTCGGATTTATTTTCATAGATTTATTTTTTAGTTAAAAAACTTGCTTTGTGTAAGAACAATGTTATTTCTTGCCCTTCTACACGGCCCGGCTCTAAGTCCGTGGGGCCATTGCGAGCCGGTGGGGGGGGGGGGGGGGGATCCCGACCAACGCGAGCCCTCACAGCCTTGTGGTCAATGTCGTCGTCTCCAAACCGATTGAACACCTATTCGTACCCCGCCGTAAATCCACGACGTGCACATATAATATGTGTTGAACACATACCAATTAAGCAGGGATATGTTAATCGGAACAACAGGCCCTCGCCGCTTAGGGCCTACGGATAATTTCCCCTGTTGCCTTACGGGTCAGTACGCCCCTGGTTCGAACGTGAAGAGAAATCTTTAGAATCTATGCCTACACGTGTTTTAAGCTAAATGTGCCAGTGTAGCTGAAATTTGACTATTGTGACCCTTGCTTGAAAAGGCTGCAGACGAATTGGCAACTCCCTGATCGGTTAACTTCAAGCATGCTTCAAGAAACTTTGTTATGTCCTCTATAACCTCTCAGCTAACACAACCCCATCTACAACGAACTGCAACAATAGCTCTGACGTGCTCCACCGTTCAAGTGACGTCACATCACCATCACCAGCAGACAGACAGACAGACAGACGGACTCAGTAGCAGACAACACTAGTGTCAGAGGAGGCGATAGAGGTGTGGTGGTTACCATGGTTACGCGTGGAATGAGGAGTTGCCGTGAATGGCAGCCCGAACGAGTTGGTTCGGGCTGTTGGGGTGGGGTTCGGGGGGTATCGTAGGGGGGACGGAGGCAGGCGTCTTCTTCACTCTCTTTTCGATTCGAGTGTTATGGCGAATGGTTTGAGGAGTGAGTGAGAGAGGAGCACTCGGCTTTTATACCTGCTCACACAAGGAAGTTGGGTTGGGATAACGGTGGATAGGAGGAGGGTGCACCAACGCGGTGAAATAGGGTGGTGGTGGTTGGGGGGAAGGGGAGGAAGGAGTGGCGCCTCTGCTTAGAATGGTAAGTAGTGCAACCATGGACAGAAGAGAAAGAAAGTAGAGGATCCGGGGGGGGGGATTCCGAGACCCGGGGGGGGGGGAGATCTGAAAGGAGACGCGGGATGAGTAGATGACCAAAGTGGAATCCCTGAAGTAGAGCCACAAGACACAAAAGAGCAGTTGGTCGCAGCTAAAAGCGTTGTAACGACGGTTGCACCTTCGATGGTCGATGGCCTTTTTTTTTTACAGAGAGGAGAAGTGGGGGGGGGGGGCGAGGGAGGGACGGAGGTCTTTGTCACGCAACCTTAAGTTTTCGATGACGCTTAAAAAAAAACGGGTAGGAGGGTTCAAAACAACCGTCAAGTTAATGGGTTCGATTCCTTCTCGTTCAGTATTGTCCCACAAACTGCCCTAAAGCGTCATAACACGTTCTGAAGATGCAAAGGTTTCCGTGAAATTACGACGTAAGGAACGGGGTTCGTTCAGGTCATTTGAAAACCTTGGATTAAAAAATTCCGGTGTCAAGGCCTTGAAAAGTCCTTGAATTGTCATAATTTTCAGGAAGTTCCTTGAAATTGTTTGAAATTCTCCAGGCTTAGTTCAATGTTGATTACTGAAAGATTCCCAGTTTCGTATTTCGTAAAACGTTAATCAACATTCAATTAACAATGATTTATTTTCAAGCTCGTGCGCGTTAGGCCTATATATCAATCATACGAATTTGGCTGTGGGACTATTTTACAGGACGGTAGCGTTTTATAACGTTAAAGTAACAGTTTAAAATTGTCATGCCTGGAAATTGTGACAAAAAAAAACAGGAAGCTTTAATAAAATATGTGTCTGCGCGAATGTTGTAAGGCCTTTTGGAATGATTATTATTGCCGTATTAAGTCTAACAAAGAAAAATTGGAACTAAATTAATGAAAAGCCCAACTTTTCTTTTTTTAGCTGTGGAACACAAACTAATTAATTTACTTTGGTCCAACTACAAATTTAATGTATAAAATCACACAATATAAATTGTAATAGGTCCTTGAAAAATGCTTGAAATTTTATCGTTTTGGACCTAGAAGGTCCTTTGATTAGTTTTCGCACCTAACTCTCAATGAAAAGTGTATGAATTTGCTGCCTACCTGTAATTTTGTGAGTGCGGGAGGTGGCATTGTTGTCTTCCTGTTGGAATGTCGGTTTTTTCTATGATAGTGTCTCCATAACATAAACCGCTATTAATTCATTGCGTTTCTGACGTTACATAGGATGATAATTAAAGTACTAAAGGATAGAAAAGACCTAATTTTAATGGTGTAATTCTAGGAATGCGCAATTGGAAGCTAACGTTATAGGTTGAACAGTATTTCTTCCTTGTGCCAATTAAATAAGGTACGTCTAAGCAAGAATTTATAGGGTTGGGGAGGAGAATTTATAGCTGTAAAAAGTACCTATTGAAACGTGTTACATTCATTCCTATTAGTTCCGTACGAATTTTCAGAGGGCGCCACGCATTCCATCTGGTAATTTTTGCTCATCTTTCAACCCAAATCTAAAGTAAACTAAATTACAACTATAAGCTTAACTAAATAATAATTAAATACAAGCTAGCTTCGTTTAGTTGAGTTTAATTTTAGGCTGAAAACTGAGTAAAAATTCCCACATAAAACCCATGGCGCCCTCTATAAACTTAGACGGAACTAATAGGAATGAATCTAAGACGTTTCGGAATGGGTCGCAATCACACATTTTTCTCCCTAACCCTGTACATTCTTGGTCTAAGTGTAGGCCTATGTTTTATAGGCTTACATCGTTCAGGCCTATTTTCAGCACTTATATATCGGCCTATATATCAGCCGCAGCTAGCACCACAGTTGAAAACTAACCTATTAATCCGTTGTAATTTTAACGAAACTGGCGTATCACTACTGTTCTAACCAGGACGTAAATGCGGATGCAGAAAAAATTCCTCTCCTCCTCCCGAAAAAAAAACACTCATTTTGCTGGCCTCTTTGTCCTTAATACCCTCAAACTCACTTCAGCCATTGAGCTACGTCTACATAACTGTACCGTATCCACACTGGTGACATCGCCAGGCCCAGCCCCAGCCCCAGTCCAGACCCCGATCCCTTGTTTCGCTCCATATCGCTAGTTTTCTGCAGAGGGTCTTTAGCTTGTAGCTTTACAGCTTTGGCTTGAATTAAGACCACTTTTTTTTTAAGTATGGGCGCAAATAACCGATGTGTTGACGTGCTTTTCCTTCCACGTCCTTCCTGGTTTTTTTTCAGTTTGCCTCCTTTCCAAGCCTGCTGAAACGTGAATCGGGGTTGGGAAGAAATTATTGGGAGAAAATAGCCAATTTTCTGACTGAGGGGCGAAAAAACTCGTATTTTTTGTTATCTATCAATGCACAGTAAGGTATTCGTGTTTCAAACCAAGCAAGGAAAAGTAATCGCAAAAAAACTTTTCTTGCATGGTCTTTGTAAGATTTATTACCGAAGATCGTTTTGCTTTACGACCGGGTACACGCGAGGTATAATGCCAGTTTCGTATTTCCTTCTATACCGTGTCGTTTTCTTGGCCTTATGCGTCAAGAAATTTTATTATAACCTCGTTTAAAAGGGTGTCGGGTGAATGATGGAACACCTCAAGCCACGGGGAGCAAAGATCTCGCGTCTAGAATTCTCAAAATGGCCAATATTGCGTCCAGTAGCTCGTTTCGCTGGTCGTAGTGGCCGTGCCTTGGGCCAAGGCGTGATGGAGTGCTTAGGCCTAATTATGTCCTCTCGGTAACTTGATTATACCTATATAAGATGGTGATCATAAAGTTGCAAAAGAAGTTGCACCCCAACGTTGTTAGCGCCCCCATAATGGCGTCGTTTTCTCGACGTGGCGTAGCTGCCACATTGGCTATGAAAACAATAACAAGGCCTTTCGGGTGATGGTGTTGCAGAATAGACCGTCGACCTTGCTCGGAGACTGTCGTTTTCATGTTTCAGCCGCGGTAGTCAAGAAGAAAAATGGATTCGTGTTTCGACAGTTCAAGTTCGTTTCTTAAAATGTCCCTCATCCGTCACCACCCACCATCTCATCCGTTCTTCTGCCGCCTAAATAATTATGTTATTTCCTACGACAACCAGGCGTTCAAAGTCGACCAAATTGCTGTCCTTCAGTTGGTTTTACGGATAGAGCTTGGTGTGACTTGCATTAGGTTTTAATTCAACAAACATGGACACCGTGGAACATGACAACAGCCTGAAAAGTTGTAACATATAGGGTCAAAATTCATCGTGGGAGCCCCCCCCCACCAATGTTTCTTTTCTAGTGACGTCCCGTTTCGTCAAATCCCGTTTAGTCGAATCCCGTTTCGTCAAATCCCGTTTAGTCAAATCCCGTTTAGTCGAATCCCGTTTCGCTAAATCCCGTTTTGTTAAAACGGAAGCAGCTTTTGCGTGAAGGGAACGTCCCTTTTCGCCAAATCCCATTAACGCCGAATTCAAGAAATTTTAGGTATACGAAATTGAATGCAGGGGGATGCAAAAGTCCAACGTTTATAATTAGCACCCCTCAGATTCAGGAGACTACAGAAATTAAAGCGAATGAAACCGGGAAGATTTCTGTCCTCTCCTGGTTCTGAGGGGTGCTAACTAGAAAAGTTGGACTTGGAAAATGTTGGGTCGTCAGTTTTTTTGTGGACCACCCTGTACATTATTCCTCTGTAATGGTGAAACATTTATAGACAAACATCCGTTTCGCAGAATAATTTAACATCAGAAACCGCATCTAATCACAAATTCCTTCCAGTAAGGAATGCATCTTTAACTTATACAATGTTAAATTTTTAAAGAATATTTTCATTTTGCGAATCGGAATTCTGAAAAACGGGAATTCCGATTTTATGAAAGGATAACCATCATGTGTTTAACGTTCTATTGTTAAAAGAGAACCTTGGCATTGACCTATGTGACGACCAAGCATTTCAAAGAATATATAAAGTATACGTTTTTCCGTCTGTATATTGCCAGTTTTCAAAACGCTAATAATTCAATTGCTGTTATTCTGCCGCTGCTTGTCTCTATTAAGTGGTTGCCTTTTAAATCCACAATACATAGGAATAAGGTATTAAATTTCGTGTGCCTACCAAATTACATTTGGCCCAACGGGATTTGCCCTTTAGGCAACAGCTTTTAATCAGCTTTCTTTTTGGCAAAACAGAATTTGATAAATGGGGTTTGGCCCCAAACGGGATTTGCCCTAGGCAACAGCTTTTAATCAGCTTTCTTTTTGGCAAAACAGAATTTGATGAAATGGGGTTTGGCCCCAAACGGGATTTGACCTAGGCAACAGCTTTTAATCGGCTTTCTTTTTGGCAAAACAGAATTTGATGAAATGGGGTTTGGTCCCAAACGGGATTTGCCCTAGGCAACAGCTTTTAATCAGCTTTCTTTTTGGCAAAACAGAATTTGATGAAATGGGGTTTGGCCCCAAACGGGATTTGACCTAGGCAACAGCTTTTAATCTGCTTTCTTTTTGGCAAAACAGAATTTGATGAAACGGGGTTTGGCCCCAAACGGGATTTGCCCTAGGTAACAGTTTTTAATTCGCTTTCTTTTTGGCAAAACAGAATTTGATGAAACGGGGTTTGGCCCCAAACGGGATTTGACCTTTAGGCAACAGCTTTTAATCCGCTTTCTTTTTGGCAAAACAGAATTTGGCGATCCGGGACTTCCCCCCTTTTTTTTGGGAGGTTGGGGGGGGGGGGTCAGTACCAGTCCGATTCAGAATCATAAATCTGGGAATTTGGGTGATCCCAAACTGCTTCCCATTGTCAGACAGCACAACTCTAAAGGCCAAGACGATTAAAAATGGAAAGCCCGCAGAGTCCATCAAAAAAAATAAACAATTTGCGACGTTTCGAAGCAATCCCCGCTTCGTTTTCAAACAAAATAACTTTTTATATGCACTGTACTGGCTTAACATTTTTAATCGCTACGCCTTAGTGCTTATACTTTTTTCATTCTGAAAGCCAATAAGTCATCGAGTATATTCGTTTTAAATATCGTGATCCAATTAGCAAAAAAAAAAAAAAAAAACAACACGACGAAAATTAATAAACAAGAACTGAAATAGGGAAATCGCACCAAGACTCCACAAAGACTAAAGGACTACATTAGATTTTCACTGTATAATGTAGGGATTCCATCCAATCTGAAGGCCGCTTCTGGTCCGGATGGAAATTTTTGTTGATAGCCTAATATTTTGCGTCTTCTTTTGTCTATTTAGGTTCAAAAGCTTACCAAACTAAACTACAATTTTATCGTGTATTCTGGATGTTATGCTCAAGAGTCAAACGAGTCAACAAAATGTTATAATTTTTTTTTTCTAATTAGCCTAACCGCTGTTTTAATAGGTTCATATACTGCGTGCGTGTAGTAATTTACTCGTTAAAATAAATTTAATTCTGAACTTTAATTTTAACAACTGCTTGTTCGTTGGCAGGCCTCTAGCCTTGCATTGTTACCGCAAGTATTCGGTGGTCAATAGTAGTTAGATGATCAACCGCATTTCCTGGTGTTATGGTAAAATTAGTTTAGGTTATGTGAAACTGGTTGAATTTCATGCGGTGGTGTGGTTTCTGATGTACCACGATGGTTCGAGGATGGGTTGTGCTTAGTATTGAAGACCAGTTTTGAATAACGCTAAGTAGATCTATACACTGCAAACGTATTCAGTGCAATAGCGCGCTATCAAACGTCAGGAACGGTCGCACAAACGAAACTGAAAAACATACGATTCAGAGGGAGAAGCCATGTTGTAGATTCTTTTATCTGTTTTCTTTTCTTTTTTTCTTTTTTTTTATTATTTTGCTAGAAAAGAGAGCAGCTTCACTTGATTAGGGGAAAAGTTGAGGTTTATAAAAGAGAAATGTTCTTGGGGAAGCTAAGCAAAAAACGGAACAAGCGAAAAAAAGTAAGAAAAAGGAAAAGCAGGAATGGGTTAGACGCGAGAGAAAACGAAAACTAGATGTGGAACGAGAGAGGGGAAAGCGAAACAAAAGCTTACGAATTTCTTCTTGAACGAATGAGTGCTCTAAGCTTCACGAGAAAGCGGTGGAGGGGCGGGACGGATGTGGGGGGGGGGGGTGGGGGAAGAGAGGCGGGGGTGTGGGGGACCTCTCGCAATTCGGTGAGGGAGAAATGGCTTATCTGAATGCCGACCCGAGCCCGCACCATGCTTAAACCGAAGAGGAATGGAATTTTCGTTTCAGGTTATATTTGTAGAACGAAGGTTTTTTGTTTTTTTTTACGTTGTTGGTTTGGGATTAAATTCCACACCAACACTTCCATTCTGTTATATTGCTGGTTAGGCAACGGTTAGGCAATTGCTGGTTAGGAATGTG